>JAJMDO010000133.1:0-54279 GCA_030573635.1 Blastobotrys ciferrii
TCCATGAAGACCATCTACAACCTTTCTCACTTAAGATGTTCTGAAAATTCGTTGGATTATTATGACGCCGGTTTCCCTCTTTGTTTTGTCTCTTAAAAGGAGTTTTTCCACCTTTCATTAGGATGGTTCTCCTTTTATATATCATGTAGTATTTAATGTAGATTTTAGCTATCTTAATATTATATGAATGAAAAAAAAAGAGAGAGGGCTAGGCTGTTTTGGTTTGGCTAGAATTCTATTGGAATTAAACGAAACTTCAGTGCAGTTATGAACCATTTTCAAAGGTTTTGTTATTCAATGATTACCAGTAAATTTGCGATTATTCGGCTGTTTTTACGTTGTATCCACTCACAGTGTCTAGTGAGCCTCCAAAGTTGATCCAGTGATTTGATAGTTGGAACCAGGACCAATTAATTTACAAGTATCAGTGGTTACCGGGAGGTTCCAACATTGAGGTCGCATCTAGAGGAAACTAACAAATGGAAGAATTAGAAAATGTAATGGTTTCGAACAAAGCTGAATATTTGACATGTTCGGTCGGAATTAACTTTCAAACCTGTAGAAAAGATGGGGTCTCTTCTGATAGTTGATCTCTTTGGACTCTAGGAGACTACTTGCGACACTATAACAACGTAAATATTATTCAATCCACCCTCAGTGAACCCTAATGTGAAAAGTTACTGTCCTTGGGCATATCTAGGAAGTAGAAGCTAATTCGTTTCAAAACCCAATAAAACGAAACCAAGGAAGCTTCCCGAGACCTATTACTGGTTAAATATTCTTCTTCTGTCCTGTAAAACGGTCACGTCCGTCCATATGCATCTCACAGAACTTTATCACATAATATAACTCGGAGAAATCATTCCTAGATCACGAAGACTTCTCGCAGAACAAAAATCATATATATATATTATTCATGCAGCATTTTCTGTTAGAAGAAAGCTAAGGTACTAGACAACATTGTCCTCGGAAAAGTGGTAGGACCTGATCACAAATTTTGGGTGGGGTCGAATGCTAAAACAGGTTAACGAAAATTTTAATATAAATACGTAAGCTGTTAAGGATCGATTTTTTTCCTTGCAGTTTAAATGAACCTAAGGAATTTTTACTGTTCAAAGATCTAGATATTGAACATGTATCCAAAGCACGCTTCTTCTCCAACCTTCTTCACACCCGGCTATATACTGTATTGTAAGTCCCCGCTATGATGGCAATAAATAGCAACGCCACCTACACAAACCCAAGAGCTCTAGGCCCCAATCTCAGCGACAGGACAGGGGCTATGTTGACGACGTACCCACCAGGATTAATAATTGGTCAACCACGAAACAGTTGATATAGGCCAACTAAGATCTTACAAAAAACCCATTATGAAAACCCTTCTACACGCTAAACTCAAGCCTCCGTGAAGCGGGCCCAGGGTGTCTGGGGGGGAGGGGCCGTCCCGCTCAAGCATCTAAATTTAGGAACCTATGTAGGGTTAGGGTTTCATTGTGACGGAAGAGTGGTTTTAAATTTTTGGGTGGAGAGGGAGCGCCGGGAAGAACATTGGCAGGTGGATTATCTTGCCCTTATGAAATATCGATATAGGATAGCGATATTAGGGGCAGTTGCAGTGGCATATCCGCGAGTTTTACCGTTTGTACTAATATTGATGATTTCGGATACATTTATGGGTTCTATAGACATTGCGACGAGTAGCATACGGAACACTACGATGAACATGTTTGGGAGTAGTGTGTCGAGCGAATATCCGGAGGAGGAGAGACAACTGGTGGAGGCTATGGAGAAGAAGAAGGTGGGAGGGTTGTTTAATGAGGGCAACACATGTTTCATGAATTCTGTGATTCAGAGTTTTACGAGTTTGGAATATTTGCGGGAGTATGTCAAGGACGAGGAAAAGAAGAATGATGTGTGTGTGGTCCTCAAGCGAATGATGGAGAAGTTGGATGAGAAGAAGGATATTCGTCATTGCTACTCGATTCATGACCTGATCAAGTCCATGGAGGAGAAGAGCCAGTTGCGTTGGAGCGGGTATGATCAAGAGGACGCTCAGGAGTTTTTCCAGCAGATGCTGACTGCGTTGGAGGGAGACAAGAAGGAAGAACAGGATAAGGAGAAGGAAAGTGACGAGGAGAAAAAGAATATAGAAAGCCAACTGTTGACGCCTTTTGACGGGGTCTGCGGGATGCGAGTAGGATGTTTGAAGTGTGGAGAGATGGAGGGAATCAGAAAAGGGGTTATTAGTTCACTTGATTTAAGCGTTTCGAACTTCAACCAGTCAGCGTTTGGGGGCTTTTTCCAGACATCCAAGCCATTACAATTAGAGGAGCTGCTGGCTGAATACTGCAAAATGGAAATCATCCCCGGCGTGGAATGTTATAGATGCAGCCTGAACGGAATGTTGATAGAGGTTCAGAGAAAGGCGGAGGAGTCGACATCGGATCAAATCAAGGATATTTTCAACGCTCGCGCGAAGGAGTTGCAGGAAGCGCTTGATACAAATGTGATTGATGAAAAGGATTACAAGAAACTGCGACCCAACAACATCAAGGTTAAATCCGACAAATCCAAACAAACCATGCTTGGTTCACCAACCAACCCCATTCTCATGATTCATATCAATCGATCAGTCTTTGATATCCACACTGGCTACACACGTAAAAACCATACCCCAGTCAAGTTCCCACTAATTCTAGACATGGGTCCGTACATTGTAGATGTGAAGGACGAGGAATCCAATCGTGACGTCCACGTATCCATGCAACCAAGTGAAAACGAGAAAAGTCTCTATCAACTGCGCGCCGCCATTGTTCATATTGGTTCCCACAATTTTGGCCATTACGAATGTTATCGACGCTGTAACCAAGGCTTCTGGTGGAAAATCTCGGACGAAAACGTCTCCCTTGCCAAAGAGAGCCAGGTTCTAGGTGCTCAAGGCGCTTTCATGCTCTTCTACGAAAAGATCCCCCCATCGGTCATTGCTTCGGCAACTGCCGACCCACTTACAGCCGCCACTGCCACTGCCACCACTAAAGAATTGCATCACGACGAAGGTCAGGATATCACTGATATGTAGTCAACTAATATTACCTACGGCGCTTTTCTAAAGCACTCCTAATTAATTCTTGGGGGCAAGTCCTAAATCCCCTGCGTCCGCGAAGACCCCGGGTCCGCTTCGCGGAAATTAGCATGAAGCAGGAATCCCTAGGATTGTAGTATCCTTAACTATTTTTCCATAAAATCTTGGAATGAAATAAAGAGCCGAAGGATGTTCTGCCTTTGATTTGCTTTTACGTATTGTAAAACCGAGCTCAATGAAAGTTCACCTATTCTGACAAAGTTCCATATCAATAATCAGAACTTAATTTAGTCAGCCTTAGTTTATTTAGGACAATTTAGTGTTTGCTTTACCAAGTCATTACTCTGTAAATAATACCTGACCGATTGCCTCATCATTGTGAGTTTGGGTTCAATATAAAATGTGGCTTGTTCGTGGCGATGCAGCTTGCTTTCAACACAACCGAAACGCAATTCCGTATTTACCATCTCTTGATTCCTACAGATATTTTTGTTTAGTTGAGTGATTTTTTCGCCCGTTTTACCCTGAAAAGCTTGCATCTGTTCAATCAATATATCCCGTGGAACAATTGCACTTCTCAGAGGCGGCATCAAAAATTCAAATCAGTATGTTATCCGCACTTCGACGAAACAATTCGACGAAACCAATCCAGTTTGGGGCGTACACCAAAGAATAATTTTCGCTCAAATTCAACTATACTTCTTCTGTTTTGCTTTACGTCAACAATTCGCTACTTAAAAGACCGGTTTCTGTAGCATTTGACATACCTTAGGGGTTTGCTCTATATTAACATGCATTCAATTAAACTATTTAAGATACTTTAGACAGTGTCTTGGTTATAATCTGAACGATCGTTTTGGTCTTCTTTTTCCTGGTCGTTGATGAATTTATCATAATCGAAATTGTTATCGATGTGGGAGTTTTGGGGAGCATATGGGTTTACATGTTCCTGAGAGTTGTTAATTGGGACTCTCTGCTGTCTTCTGTTGCCCAATTCCGCGTTTGGGCGGAAGACAGTTTCATATTGAGATGAGTATCCGTATTTAATGTCTTCTTCCTCCTCCGATGGCTTCTTTTTCTTGACCACCTTCACTCTTGGTTCATACCCTTCAGTCACGACCCGCTTATAGGAACCAATGCCCTTGAGCACTGGCAGCAACACTACCAGGAGTATAAATATCCCACCCACCGCCAGGAGCTCTAACATTTTTCCGTGTGACAAGGAGGAGGCTTGGATCTTCCCAACCGCAGAACCACACTACTGTGAACTTCTCCGATCGATATCTCCGATTCATTCGTACACCCGGGTTTCCGTAAGTGAATGATTTTATATTTTTTAAGGATAATATTGAGAAATTGAGGATGTTTTCTTATGCTTTCGGGAGGATCGCCGGGTAGATCTTAACACAGACTGGACGCCCCCAGACCCCTTGGTCGGCTTTGCCAAGGTAAGGTGCTATTCGTTGGTGCCTGAATATGCATGGTTGGCTTGATTTTCGGCGATTTTTTGTTGACAGTACTGTGCTACCTGATTGTAAATTACCGTTGTAATTTCACGGTGTAAGTTAAAGTTTAAAACTCTCTAAATCACTATACGTAGTTCCACAGCCGCATACCAGCCGAATAACAATGGGTTAGCTATAACTAAAAGTCTAGTAAAACAGATCGAAGTCCTGCGGAAATCGCTGGTTGAAATAAATGGATTTAGCTTCTGCAGCCTGCTTATTCATGACTTTTGAGAGATTCTCTTTAATTTCTTCAGTGTTAGTATGCAGGTCAAACATCTGTTGCAAACGGCTAGGTGCATAGTTCAATTTGTCATGGGGCCATCCCTAAACCCCTATGCCGGTCTTACTTGCAATGTTGAGATTGGCCACTGGTATGTATAGTACGTTGTCTTCTGGAGCGCCGAAGGATTCTGCTTCTTTTCTGGAAATTAAGAGTAAGGAGAAAAATTCTTTCTTCAGGCTAATTGGTTTCGTGCCAATTAGAAATGTATGCAATACTGGTAGCTTTTCGGAATCATAACTGTTTTCTGTATAACGATTTGCTGGTAGATTACCTCAATTGTGCAAGTACATTCGCTTGCTAAAGCGGGTAGTTCTTTTCTTGCCTTTAATTTCTACTGAATTTGAACAGATGCGGAAGTTATAATAATAATATATTCGAGAGCCAGAGGCATTAAGTACTATAATCCATATATGAAAACCAATTCAATGCCCGGGAAGATTGTTCACGTACTATATCCAACGCGTACGGTTTCTCGTACACAAAAATGAAGCTAAGACTATAATATACGTACACATGCATAGAGTAGGTTTTGTGGTTTGCATTTCAAAAACACTTATCTGTTAGCTGCCTTAGGGGGGCAATCCCTGCAACACGCAAAAGGAGTACAAAAATTCGGACTGGGGGCAAGAGGCAAACGATCGAACCTAATAAAACATTCACTGGACGCCTTGACCTGTTTCACGATCCATATGTGGAAGTATGTTTTTGATCCCGCGTTTCCTCGACATTAGCTATCTTGCAGAGTGCTGCAAAGACAAAATAGACTAAAACAGAATCGAAGAAGACAAAGTTTCGCAAACAACCGCAATATATCCAATACGTTCATGTGAAGAGGCAAGGAAATGTTCAAACACAATTAATCCATACCTTTATGAGAGTGCCTCTACATGCCTGGATCATGTCTCATGGTCCATAAGCCCTCCTTGTCTTGATTCAGTCAATTCTCAACTTCTCACAACCGTCTGAGCTGAGTAACTCACCAAAACTCTCCCCGTACTGATGACTACTTAATTTAACAAAAACCTTTGACTACTTTCTTTGGAGTCCTGTGCCTCTGAGTCAGTTTAGCAGACTGAATTTCGAGTTTTCCGCATGGTTACCAATCTTTCCAGTTGAGAATCCTCAGACACTTCTATAAACAACAACTAGTAATCCCGGTCCACCACCCGATTCCGTGTGATAAAGCTACTCCATCCATAATATCTTCGTTCAATTCCACTTCTGGCCCTTTGC
This sequence comes from Blastobotrys ciferrii, assembly GCA_030573635.1. Lineage (NCBI taxonomy): Eukaryota > Fungi > Ascomycota > Dipodascomycetes > Dipodascales > Trichomonascaceae > Blastobotrys > Blastobotrys ciferrii. The sequence goes on from JAJMDO010000133.1 coordinate 6,107, forward strand.
ATTGAACCCGTCGAAAGAAGAACCGGTTATCGCCTAGGGGTGCTAGTGTTTGTCTCCATTGCAAACCTCGAGCTTCACAGTAGACAAATCTCAAGGTAGAGCTAGGCAAATAGACTAGGCTATTCCTCCATTGCAAGTAGCTCTAATCCATAAGATCCAGGTTTCTACAAAAATACTTCTATTCCTCGCCATTACTCGAAGCGTTGCTCCAGACTGTTCCAATTGCGCATCTTTGCAGTTATTTCTTTATCGGCTATACCGTTTCCATTAGTGAAGCAGAAACAGTACTGACTGTCGAGACGAGTCACAAGCCAAGCCATTGCGAATTGAATAGTACTGTTCGTTTTGAAAAAAGAACCAAAACATTAGCACTGCGAGACCAAACCCTTCTGACCCTAAATTAGCGAAGACACCCAGGGGGTCTAGGGGCTTGATTGGGTTTTTCTTTAAAAAAAAAAAAAAAAAAAAAAAAAAAAAAAAAAAAAAAAAAAAAACAGAACCAGAAAAAATTTAGCTCTGCAAGGCTTCATCGACTAGAACCAAACCATTCTGACCCTAAATTGGCGAAGCGGGGGTGATTGGATTGTTCTTTTAAAAAAATTAATAATAATAACCAAAAACATTAGCTCTGCGAGGCTTTGTCGATTAGAATCAAACCCTTCTGGCCCAAAATCGGTGAAATCGACCCTGGGGGTCTGGGGGTCTGGGGGCGTGCTCCCAGAAAACCCTTCCGCAACCAATTCACCATCATCAAACGGAAGCATGGTCAGTTCCGGGAGCGAGGTAATCAGGTGCAGGGTGTATACCTGAGACTAGCAAGGGCATCAGGACCGACATTTTCAGATGCTAAGAGAAAGTGAAACAATGATCCGCTGAGATGTGGCTTCATTACGTTACTGATTCGCCATTGAATGGTAAAACCTTTCGGTCCCCATATGCCAAACACACATCAGTACAATCCCTCACGTCCAACGACCACCAGAACCCTTTTTTTAACTCCAATCTCTCTAGATCAGGCTCATGAGGCTCAGTGGCGTCCACCATAAGAATTCCTCTTACTGTCCCGAAGAGGACAGCAAGATGTCTCTGCATCGATCAACGCAGCTCAAAACGCGTGATGTTGAGAAAAAGGACGTCAGACATCGGGCAGAGCAGCCGTTGAGATTTAATACTGATGTATAGCGCAAAGCAGTGCTCCAATGGGGAGTAGTCAATTCCCTGGTGTGGTTTGAGATGAAGGCACCGGGCTCGCATCCGCTGACGTTGATCGAAGGCTAATGTCTGACATACCCGAAAAAGTCTCAGATCCTGTCGGGCCCCGAAACTCTCCCTATTTGGCAACCATCAATGAACCAATTAAAAGTCCACATATGCTCGTCGTCTGATATATTTCGAGAGCAATCTACATCTATATAGTACTCAATATTGAATCAGGCAGCACAGTTTTTCCACTTGTCTGGTGCTGACACACACCATTCCTGCTTATATACATACCGGCGTCGCACGGCGCCCCATAGACTTCAATTCTCTCATTGCCTGCCTACTGCTCGCAACACTTCAAAAATACCTCCAGAACATACACAAACAAGTCTCTGAGTGGGTCAAGTCAAGTTTAGGGCATAATGACGGATACTGTGCTCTGAACACGGTCCCTGGCATTATGAACTCTTTGAGTCTCGCCTTACAGCCCCTCCTTACGGCCTGTTGTTTTTGTTTTGAATCACAACATACTGCAATGTAGTGTGCTACGAATTTTTTTTACCACATTAACTTCCTTTCACAGCTGGGGAATATTGCTAACCTTTTAGAGTTGACAGGAGCAGGTGAATGGTATTGTGCTTTTTAGAAATAGAACCAAAAACATTAACTCTGCTAGGATTCATCGAATAGAATGAGAGATGATATCTGGATTCGGACATCCCGATACAGGACGGCACAGCAAAGCAACTCAAGTATTTGTTTGGGGAAACGTCCCTGGGTCATGTTTGCTGGAATATTGACCTGTTATTAGTTGGATCTCATTCTGTTCGAGGAAACCTAGTAGAGTCAATGTTTTGGTTCTTTTTCAAAAAGAACACTACTATTCTAGAGTAGGTGCGCCTTTTACTGAGGCGCAGGACTTGTAGATGTGTTTCGCCGAACTATACTGTTCATTCATTCTATTCGTTGGAGTCTCGAAGGTGTAGAGTCAGTTTTTTTGTTCTCGTCAACTTGGCAGCAAACATGCGTTATTTGTTCTTCAGTATTACCTATGTGGATATCATCTTAAGCTGAAACCCTCGCGCTTGATAGGAATAGATGTAAGTTGTGTATATTCAATATGGTATTGTTTGCAATAGTTTTTTATTGATCAACTTTTTGAAGTGTGATTGAGGGATATTATTGTACCGGGCTTGTTGAGATGCAGTGCCAAACTAGCTAGATTTGTTATTGAGATGCAAGTTGTAAATGGCATGAAGAATTCGGAAGAATTCCTGTTCGTTGTTTAGCTACAAATGTAGAAAAATTCGAAAATGGCTCCTTGTCTACCCACATGTGCGAAAAAAGAAAAAGGGGGTTCAAATTTTGGCGCCGCGTATTATTCGTACATAAACCCAAAATATCTACAAGAAACACATCATTTATTACCGTTCACTCCACATTTTGTTCATCCTTAGAATAAACCCATCTGACTTGTTCGAAATATGCGTAGTTAGCAAATCTAATTACGATCCCTACAGAAGCTACTTGAAAAAACACGTATAACATCGTTGAGGTAGTGAGGAGTGGGGTAAAAAACACCAGCTTTGATTTCCAGGTACCAGGTTCTAGGGCTTTTTAAAACACAGTGCGAACTCCAGGGTGACAGACCTTAGCCTCAGGTTGTTGATAACGGGCGTGTGTATGTGTGTTCAAGGAGATGGTCTAATCACAAAGATTGAGGTATGTTTCGTTTGGATGGGTAGGCCCGCACCTAACGTCCGCTATTTCGTTCGCTTTCAGGGCTTGCTCCTGAGGTGTCTCGTAAGGCCTTGTAATAGGTCCTTCTACTTCTCGAAGATTACTGTTTTCGATTAGGTTAGACACCATTTTGTGTTCGTAAACCTCGCCGCCATTGTTTTCGGTTCTTTTTTTAGAAGGAACATCTCCAGTCTCTTTGAGCTGTATGGAGTATGTAGAATAGGTAGCCAATGCTATTGTTGATATCAGTAATAGGTTCGAGATGTAAAACATAATATATGCGGTTTGAATTCTGTGTGTAGAAAGTGGGGCACGGAAGGCCTATTTGGAAGTCATAGTAGTGTGTTGTTTTTGTTTCAAACACTAGCTAGTGTTAGCAGGGTTTAAGAAGCGGTCGAGTGTGGCACGTGAGTTGAACAACCGAAGCGAGGAAAAGCCTACGGTAAGAAAGCAATCTAGGCAGGCGCACACTTGCATGGTTCAGTTTCCACAAAGAGAAGCTTTGGTACGTATCATCCGATGGGTCATGGCCAGTAGCTGGATTTCCATCAACGGCCAAAACATTGCTACGCGCCGCAAATTCGGCCCTCCATTCTGCAAACTAGCTCCACAGCCTGTTTCTAAACGCAGCGTCTTGTGCTGACCATTTCTTGACCCAGTCAAAAATTTTCCACGTGTTCGGGATCTCCCGTTCTGTCCTTTATACGACGTGAATCAGAAATATGATCCCCGCGAGGCTCAAGCACCCTACAATTTTTTTTACATTCACATCAAACGCATAAACAACCAGGACTTCTATGCAAACACGTTCTATTGGGCCAGTATATTGTTCTTTTTAAAAAAATAACCAAAAACAGTGGCTCTGCGAGGCTTTGTTGAAAAGAATGTCAGTCTATGCATCACTACATCAGAACAATGACTCGGAAAAGCAGAATGGGTCGTCTGCCATAACCAGTTAGACTGTGTTGGCTTTAATGAAGAGATTGAAAACAATCGTTTTATCAATTGTACGTCAGACACGTAATTCGGCTTAGCCGACCCTGGTGGTCTGGGGGCGTGTCCCCAGAAGATCAACAAAACAGAATGATGAATAGTGTTCTTTTTTAAGAAAGAACCAAAAACACTAGCTCTTCGAGGCTTTAACAAAGGGATTGAAAACTTGTTCACGAACTGTACATCAATGGAAGACGGTCCTTGGCGTCTGGGGGGGGGGGGGGGGGGGCTCCCCCAGAATCCCAACCATCTGAATGATAAGGATTGTTCTTTAAAAAAAAAAAAACAAAAGCCAAAAGTATTGGCTCTGCGAGGCTTTAACGAATAGGATGTTTACCAATAGTATGTAAGTTCCGTAACTCGATCGGCGAAGCCGACCCTGGGGGCCAGGGGGAAAATCAGTTAAGTGCTTTAAATGATATATATATATGAATCAAAATTGCTGACTCTGCGAAGCTTTAACGAATATATATATACTGTTTACCAATGGTAGGTCAGTGCCGTAATTCGGCAAAGCCGATGAGGGTCTGGGGAAAATCAATGATACGTCAGTTCAGTAAGTTGGCGAAGCCTACATTAGAGACCTCGCGAAAACCAGTTAACTGCTTTAGATGATATTAGATGTTTAGATAGTTGAATACCGTACTTCTCATAGTTGACTGGCTGTATAGGACCCTGGATTCGGGTCTGCTTGTATTGTGGAGGAATCCGCTGGTCATTTGGTGCCAAGCTATGGTCAGGAAGATCTGGATCATCCGAATATCATTCACGAACATCCCGAGCTACGATCTCAATCAATGCAGGTAACCTGTGCATATGCACGGGTCCAGATCCAGTTGACTAGTTAGCGCACCCCAATAAAAAGCCGCACCAACTTATTTAAGCTTGTCACAGCTTTACCCTTGGCGCCATACAACCGACTTTTGCCCCGCGGACAGACACTCTTATTGAAACACAATCCCACCTAACCAGCAAGGTCACATTCCGTAGTCCTTTGTAACGTACTATATACAACGCCCTTCTATATACGTGACTTCATACAACCAATTTTGGGGGCACGTCCCCACACCCTTGGGTCCGCCTCGCGGAAGTCCCGGTAAAGAACCAATCCTACAGTATCGCCGAGTTAATGTTATTGGTTCTTTTTTAAGAAAGGAAACTAACTAATTATTTTTCCTTGATATTCTGGCCCCATAACCCCAGTCCCACGGGGTCGGCACATTACGCGGGTCCAATGTACAATCAACAAGTTTCAATCTCTTTGTTAAAGCGTCGCAGAGCTAATGTTTTTAGTTCTTCTTTTAAAAAGAACAATACTGACCATTTTGTTTTTGTTTTCTGGAGGCATACCTCCAGATCACCAGGGTCAGCTTCGCCGAATTACATTCCGCACAAATGTTTTTGGTTCTTTTTTAAAAAAGAACAGTACTCATCATTCTGTTAAAAAAACTCATCATTCTGTTCTTGCTGGTTTTCTGAGGGCATGCTCCCAGAACCCCGGTGTTGGCTTGACCGATTACGTTTGGTGAACGTTTTCAATCTTTTCATTAAATCCTCGCGGAGCTATTTTTGTCGGTTCTTTTAAAAAAGAACAATATCATCATTCTGTTTTTGTTGGTTTTTTGGGGGTACGCCCCCAGACCCGGGGGTCGGCTTCGCCGAGTACGTTTGGTGAACAGTTTTCAGTCTTTCGTTAGAGCCTCGCAGAGACAATGCTTTTGGTTCTTTTAAAGTAGAATAATTCCGGCCAACTCGTTAGTCTCGCCGCGTGACCGCGAAACGGTGTGTACAGATGGATAAGCCTTTCAGGCTTCGTTTTCGGTTCTTTTTTTACAAGTAATGTGTAATTGCCTTGGGCTGGGAAACTAAAGGAATGAAAATATATCCTAATTCAAGATTTCAGTCGAAATATTTGTCTCGATTCTTGCATCGGATTCATGCTCTCCCTCCGATTGATCTAACTATAGTTTGCCGTTAGCTACACAGCTATAGTTCAATTTACTTGCTGATACGTGCAGGTCCGTTACCTAATCAAAGTAAGTTAAAATATACGCCGAGTCTAATTATCGATCAATCAGATCTCCCCCAGGTGCAGCTGTCTTAGACTGGAAAATCCGTCCCCAAAAAGAAACTTTCAGAACCAAAAAATATTCTTTGAAACGCTAGCAAGAAACATTGCGAGAGAGTATCATTGTGGAGCTGGAGAAGCAATACAGCCAGCTGTGTAATAGACTGGCTCGTCCAACCAATTAGAGCCAAATAAACACACTGATTCAACACCCTCTAGACATGCATGTTTTCATCCGACTTGCTGGTCAACGTACGCACGTCAGTAAGTTCATCCTACATTACCCACGTACATATCAAACCCCTACGTACTCTACCATCTAGAAATAATCCTGCTGAATAATTACTTCTTCACCAGAAAGGAAGAAAAGGCAGAACGTTAACTGGCTTTCCTGCGGGCACGCCCCCAGACCCCCGGGGCTCGCTTCGCTCGAGCTTATGGGTAAAGTTCAGTTTTTCCTATTCGTTGAAGCCTCGCAGGACCACGACGTGAAGGCTGCTGGCCCCCTGTTTGTTAGTTGTGCTCCGCACAAGCTTAAACTTATATCTAAGAAATATCACTAGCAGCTTAGTTTTATTCTTTTCCAGAAAAGAAGCAAATGCATTAGTAGCATCAGTCACAAATGACGAAAGAATTGTACCCTACTCTCGACAAAGCCGATCCTGGGGGTTTCGGGGCGTGCCCCAAGAAACATATCTAGCCGAATAGTTTTCTTCTTTTCCAGAAAAGAAGCAAAAGCGGTAGTTTTGCATCTCACAAACGTTAAGTTATGTCTAAGGAACATCACTAGCCGATTAGCTTTCTTCTTTTCCAGAAAAGAAGCAAAAGGGGTATTTACATTTCGAAACTACATTTGGCAAAGAACTGAACCTAACATTCGGCGAAGCCGACCCTAGGGGTTCGGAGGCGTGTCCCTAAAACTCCGCTAGTCGAGTAGTTTCCTTCTTTTCCAGAAAAGAAGCAAAAGCGGCAGTTGTGCTTCGCACAAGCTACCAATTACCCCAAGCAAAAAATTGAGCCAACACTCGACGAAGCCGACCTGGGCGTGTGCACCACTAGCCGAGTAGTTCTCTTCTTTTCCAGAAAAGAAGTAAAAGCGGTAGTTGTGCTTCGCACAAGTTGCCAATTACTCTAAGGAAAGAATTGAACCCAACACTCGGCGAAGCCGACCCTGGGGTTTGGGGGCGTGCCCCCAAAACACCACTAGCCGAGTAGTTTGAAAAGAAGCAAAAGCGGTAGTTGTGCTTCGCACAAGCTATTAATTACTCTAAGGAAACAATTGACCCAACACTCGGCGAAGCCGACCCTGGGGGTTTGGGGGCGTGCCCCCAAAGACACCACTACCCGAATAGTATGAAAAGAATCAAAAGCGGTAATTGGATTTCAAAGCTACATTTGACAAAGAACTGAACCCAACATTCGGCAAAGCCGACCCTGGGGGTTTGGGGGCGTGCCCCCAAAAATGCTTGTGTTAGTAGTCGGAGAAAAGGAAACCCGACCTAGCCGGATAATAACTAAGGCATTGTTGTTGGGAAGCGATACGCGGGAGCAGTGTCTCACACACGCGTAAGTCAGGGCCGTCCATGTGCAGTCAGCCCCGATGCCTTTCCGTCGACATGTACTCCTCATCGGCCAACGCCCGTACGACCCTGGACATTAGTTAGCACTGTTTCAACCATAATAGCGCCCCTCAACATCATCCTCATCGTTCAGAACCCCCTCCGCCCGGTCAATTAGCACTCTGGAGGCCCTTCGGGGATTGCCCGGCGCACACGATCAACCTCGGCTCATTTCTGCCCCCCATGCATCCATGTCTGGCAAAACCTTCTGCCGCTCCCCGATAACACTTCGAAAAAAGAAACTTCATCTCCGCCCAAATCACAATCAACGGAGAAGAATCCCACACACGCACGGAGAAGAATATCCCACATCTCATCGCTCCCTCCCATCCGCGCAGGGGCCATCATGTACGCGTCCCTCCCACCCAAACCCCTCCCCATGCATACATGCACCCACCCTTCACTTTTACTCCTTGCTCTCTTCTTACTCTCCGTCGTATAGCTTTCTTCTTTTTAAACCTCTACTAAACAAACTGCTACTAACAACTCGTTGAACTTTATTCTTCTTTTCCAGAAAAGAAGCAAAAGCGTTAGTTGTGCTTCGCACAATACTAACACAAACCTCTACTAACAACTCGTTGAACTGTATTCTTCTTTTCCAGAAAAGAAGCAAAAGCGTTAGTTGTGCTTCGCGAACCCGTACTAAGCAAACTAATACTAACAACCCGTTGAACCGTATTCTTCTTTTCCAGAAAAGAAGCAAAAGCGTTAGTTATGCTTAGCACAAATACCAACACAAAACAAAACCTCTATTAAACAAACTAATACCAACAACTCGTTGAACCTCTTCTTTTCCAGAAAAGAAGCAAAAGCGTTAGTTGTGCTTCGCACAATATCTCAGCCATCAACCCTACATTTAACATAGAATTCAACCCAACCCTCGGCGAAGCCGACCCAGGGGGTCTGGGGGCTAGCCCCCAGAAAACCAATCAAGGGAGTGAGATTGAGTCAAGATCACATTCGCCGCCTCGGCAGGATTGTGTGGGGAGGGCTATCCACAAGAAACAAGTAGTGTTTGTAGTAGTGATAGCTTTAGAATTGGTGGAGGGGTAGGAGGGGCAGATGCGGGCCAATGGAGATTGGGGAGGGTTGTTGATGATTGATCGATATAGCAAGAATAAGCGGGTCGGAGGGTGTGATGAGGTTGTCGATCCTTACTGGGGATGGAAGGTTATGTAAGCGCCAGCTAGGTCCGTCGGGGGTCGGCCGGCGCGTGTGTGTGTGTGTGCGTTGGGATGTCGATGGGGAATGTGCAATGCACCAGCTCATCGATTGACTCCTCGCCCGTTGCACGAAAGGCCATGGCCGGTGCGAAGGGTCGGGGGGTGTCGTCATCATGGGTCTGGTCTTGTCTTGTCTTGCCGTGTCTCGTCTCGTTTAGACGGAGGTCGGGCTGGTTGAGTCAATGTCGCGTGTCGTGTGTGGTGGTGGTTTCACCCGGGAACGACTGGGCTAGGGTTGCGGCTGTCTTTTTTTTTTTTTTTTTTTTTTTTGTTTGTGGAACAGGCACATCAGTCAGCGCTAGCACGTCTTTGTCGATCGGCTAACCGTTCTGCCGACTCACTCCTCTCCATCGTCCCCCATCATCATCATCATCATCGCCGCGCCGCCGCTGGCCCCACAGTCCCCGGACGGCCGCGCGCCCGCCGCGCAGAAAAGCGTCTGTCTGTCTCCATCTGTCTGTCTGTCTATAGGCTGCTGCGGTCGGAGGGGGCCATGCCCGGGCTGGGGCGCCCCCGGCCAGAGCACCGTCGTGTGCGGTGTGGCTGCATGCATCAGGGGACAGAGGGATGATGGCGATGGGCCGGCGCGCCGCACGGGAGTGGGAGTCCGGACTAACGAACGCGCGGCGGGCGCGCGCGCGGAGGAGAGGAAAAAGCAACGTGTGCCTCAGGGGACGGCGAGACAGTATAAATAGCAGCGACGCCCCCCGCGGCCACAAACGAGCTACGACGAGCGATGGCCACCACTGCAATGTACTCGGTGCACTCCCTGCTGAACGAGCCTGGCCACCAGCACCAGCACAAGAAGACCAAGCCATATGAGGCAGCGGCTGTCGAGGACCGCCGCAAGACCCCGAGCTCGTGGGATCCCAACGACGACCTGGTTTTGCGGCATCTCAAGGAGCAGCTCAAGCTCGGCTGGAAGGAGATTGCGTCTCATTTCCCCAACCGCACCACCAATGCCTGCCAGTTCCGCTGGCGTCGTCTCATGTCCGGCACTCTCCGCACCAGCAAGGATCACCCCTCGCCCCAGCATCACCACCCCCAGCCGCAGCCGCAGCTGCCAGCTGCCCCAGGCAACTATCTCTCGCCCGCGCTCACCGAGCTCATCACCAAGGAAGAGCGACGGCAGAACCAGACCCACAATCACAGCCAGGAGACGTGGAGCTCCGAGGAGGATGAGCTGCTGCTGTCGCGGCAGGACCTGAACCCTGAAGAGCTGTCGCTGCTGCTACCAATGAAGAGCGAAAGCGAGATCCAGAAACGCATAAACACACTATCGGCCCAGGGCCGATGGAACCCCAAACCCAAACCATCCTCCGTCTCATCCCCTGCATCATCATCGTCGGCCTCAAGCCCACCCCCGGTGCTCCACAAACCCCCCTCCTCCTTCGAGGGCCTCAAACTGCCCACTCCAGTCGTCCAACGACGTGAACCCTCCGCATCTTTCACCCTACTAAACATCTCTCTGTAACTTATTTATTCTAACATTCGCTAATCTCTCAAACGTTAACTGCCCCACCCCCAGGGGCGGCTGGTTTTCTGGGGGCACGCCCCCAGACCCCCTGGGTCGGCTTCGCCGAGGGTTGGGTTCAATTCTATGTTAAATGTAGTAGGTTGGTATTGCGCGAAGCACAACTAACGCTTTTGTTTGGTTTTCTGGGGGCACGCCCCCAGACCCCCTGGGTCGGCTTCGCCGAGGGTTGGGCAACTAGCGCTTTTGCTTCTTTTCTTGGCTATTTGATTGGTTTTCTGGGGGCACGCCCCCAGACCCCCTTGGTCGGCTTCGCCGAGTGTTGGGCTGAACTCTATGTTAAATGTAGATTGGTTGAGATACTGTGCGAAGTACAACTAACGCTTTTGTTTGGTTTTCTGAGGGCACGCCCCCAGACCCCCTGGGTCGGCTGCGCCGAGTGTTGGGTTGAATTCTATGTTAAATGTAGAGTTGATTCGTTGAGATATTGTGCGAAGCACAACTAACGCTTTTGCTTCTTTTCTGGAAAAGAAGAATACGGTTCAACGAGTTGTTAATAATAGTTTGCTTAGCAGGGGTTGTGTTTGTGTTAATATTGTGCGAAGCACAACTAATCGAATAGAACAATAAAACACTACCCATAACCCCGAGCGAAGCGAGCCTAGGGGGGCTGGGGGCGTGCCCCCAGAAAACCGGTTTTGGGTTTGAATAAGGGCAACGAATAGAAAAAAATGAACACTACCCATAGCCTCGAGCGAAGCGAGCCCTGGGGGACTGGGGGCGTGCCCCCAGAGAAACTGCTTGTGGGTTAGAATATGGTTTTAACGAGTTTTAATTGGTTGTTATCTAGACCGAGGTTATTGTTTTAAAATCGAGATCATGATGGAGATCGGAGTTTATGTGGAGCGTTATTTTTTTTTGTTTGTAATAGGCTGATCGGCTTGGCAAGGAATCTGTGAAGCAGGTTCTGGGGGTCTGGGGGGGGGGTGTCCCAGCTGGTGGTTCGGTTTTGGCTCTTAGGTTGGGTTTGGGTTTTTGGTCAGGGATGGGCGACGTGTAGGGTTAGGGGACAAGGGCCGCTGGACGGTCTCGGGACGGAGTGAGACGTTGGGATGATGATCGGCTGCGCGTCGCATTGGGCCGGAGCTGGATAGGGTAAAATAGGCTAAATGGGTTTTGCCGCGGGAATGCGATGGGCGTGGCATGTATATGGCTTGTAGTATGTCTATAGAGATGTAAGGGCTAGGGACGGTGGTGGATAGGTGGGTCGGCTGGAGAGATCAGATCGATCGGCCCTTAGTAAAAGGCCAGCCAGATCGCGGGGCGATCGCGGGTGGCCCAGGTAGCTAGCTAGTTAGGAGCGGAGAGGTCCGGTGTCAGCTGTAACTTAAGCTGCGCATGCAGCCGGCCCAATTGGTCGACGCGGGAATGCGTCGTGAGGTGATGGGCAGATTGCAGATTAGGCACTTCATTTATCGCGGCATACAGAAAAAGCAAGTGGGCCGGTGAGGAGCTCCGCTATCGGGGTTATCAGGGGCCGCCACCCCACCCCACGCCACGCAGAGCTGCCATGCATGCGCCGCGCGCGTACGATTGCCCGGCCGCTTTTCCCCGAAACCGGCCGCCGCACGTGAACCCTTAATTGATGTACGCACATGTGGAGCTGGCCTGGCCCTATAGCAGAGGCGGTTATGGGGCCCACCCTCCCCGATCTGGACCGGAGGTTGCGGCGAACAGGGCCTCCCTTCCGTATTCAGTGTCCCGTGGCCACATTTCCGCCGCATGCGTCCCGTTTGGCTTTTTTTGGGGGCCAGCCCCCAACTCCCCTGGGTCGGCTTTGCCGAGGTTGGTTAAGAACTGTCTTCTGCGAAGCAGAACATACGCTTTTTGCTTCTTTTTCTGGAAAAAGAAGATACAGGCTAATTGGATCAGGAAGAGAAGACAATTGAACTGTTTTTTTTGGGGGCACGCCCCCAAACCTCCTGGGTCGTCTTCGCCGAGGTTGGGTAAGAACTGTCCTCTGCGAAGCAGAATGCGAAGCAGAACAAAGGCTTTTTGCTTCTTTTTCTGGAAAAAGAGGTTACAGACTAATTGTACCAAGGTCTTCTATGGAAAGAGAAGACAATTGAACTGTTTTTTGGGGGCCACGCCCCCAAACCCCCTGGGTCGGCTTCGCCGAGGGTTGGGGTAAGAAAGCTTCTGTGAAGCAGAACAAACGCTTTTTGGTTCGTTTTCTGGGAAAAAAAGATACATCTAGGCCAATAGGATCAAAATTTTGGCTATTAGTTGAACTGGTTTGGGGGCACGCCCCCACCTCCCCTGGGCTACCTTCGCCGAGGTTGGGGATAAGAATTGTCTTCTGCTAAGCAGAACAAATGCTTTTTGCTTCTTTTTCTGGAAAAAGAAGATACCAATAGACCCATTGGTACCAGGGTCGGCTTCGCGAGGATTAGGATATCTGCGAAGCAGAAACAAATGCTGGTTATTTGATTCTTTCCGGAAAGAGAGAGTACCGCTAGGCCTTTGGGATAGGGTCGGATCTGCGGGGGCTGGGTTTAACTTTCTGCGAAGAAGAACAAGTGCTTTTTGCTTTTTTCCTGGAAAGTGTAGAATGTCACCAGGCCAACTGATTAGCTGAACCAGATAGTTTGGTCGCTACATGGGAAAGTTATTATTGACTTGGCCAACTGCACGGTAAATTGGATTGTCTCGGGTAGTTGCATGGTTAGAACTAGAATCTATGATGTCATACTTTGTCCACATATGCGGTACTAGCCAAAAGTGATAATTTCATGGGTAAAGGAGGCAAATTTGGTAAATACGATACGGAACCACAGGCCAAGCTGGTCAACAGTCGACGGATTGAGCTCTTTTTCGAGGGGATACCTTCCAACCTCTTGGGTCGGTTTCTTCGAGTTCGGTTCTGAAGCAAGAATAAACCTTTTTTGCTTCTTAGTCTGAAAAAAGAATAATACCACAGTCCCGCTTTGGCTTCTCTTCTGGAAAAGAACAACAACTTTCCCTGGTTTAAATGACGCAGGGAGCCAGCCTCCTGCTCCCCCGTGGCTCTGCGAGGCTTCAACGAATAGAAGGAATAAACACTACCCATAGCCTCGAGCGAAGCGAGCCCTGGGGGTCTGGGGGTGTGCCCCCAGAAATACACTACTGGGTTAGGATTGCAGGGGGCCAGCCCCCTGCACCCCCGTGGCTCTGCGAGGCTTCATCGAATAGAAAGAGGAAACCACTACCCAGAACCTCGAGCGAAGCGAGCCCTGGGGGTCTGGGGGCGTGCCCCCAGAAATCTATTTGGGTTAGGATTGCAAGGGGCCAGCCCCCTGCACCCCGTGGCTCTGCGAGGCTTCATCGAATAGAAGGAGAAAACCACCACCCAGAACCTCGAGCGAAGTGAGCCCAGGGGATCTGGGGGCGTGCTCCCAGGTATCAGTTGTATACGTAGATGGGTTAGGTTTGCAGGGGGCAGTGGTTCTGCGAGGCTCCATCGAATAGAAAGAACGGAATACTACCCATAACCTCGAGCGAAGCGAGCCCTGGGGGTCTGGGGGAGTGCCCCCAGAAACCAGTTGTGGGTTAGGTTTGTGGAGGGCTATCCGGAATGCTACAGGCCATCAGTGGATGACGAATCGACTTTCTTTTTGAGTGGAAGAACTCAGGTCCCAAGGTCGGATTCGCCGAGTTGTTGGTAAAATACTTCTTCTGTGAAGCAGAACAAACGCCTTTTGCTTCTTTTCCGGAAAAACAAGGATACACCTGCCATATGTTCCGGATAAATTGGAACCAGGACAGCGGAAACTACATTTCGCGGTAGCCTTACCGGGGTTGTAATTATCCGGCGTGTATACGAGACATGCGTTGTCGTTAGATAGTTCTATGAGGTAATGTGCCTTAATTCTGTAATGCAGCACGCTTCCGGACCGAATTACTACTACGGGTAGGTTCAGGCTCCAGAAAGTTGGTTCGGGCGCTATCCATGATCCACCGGAGACATTAGTCGATTTCGGCATGTCACCCGAAATAATTCCATTGCTAGCTACTTTTGGTTGAAACACCAACTCGTATTCAACTCTCGACCATCTGACCCGTCCGCGAAGCTGGACGTACCTAACAGGTTTGTTCCTGGTCTCAGAAAACAAAACCTACACAGTCACCCTGTGTACCTTAGGAATCAACAGCTTCGACCCATCAATCCGTCTCATATTTCCGCAAGCATGTTTTCCGGTTCCGTTCAAAAACTCGTTACGCCGGAAACGCAATCGCCACCTAAGCCACAGACACTGCCACTTAACTCCACAAAAATGGTTCTAACCATGAGCACTTCATCAACCTCGTTTAACTGGCCCCCATTTGCGCCGCCAGTACTGTTCAATATAACGGTTTCTGGGGGCACGCCCCCAGACCCCCTGGGCTCGCTTCGCTCGAGGTTATGGGTAATATTCTTTCTTACTATTCGTTGAAGCCTCGCAGAGCCACGGGGGTGCAGGGGGCTGGCCCCCTGCAAAACCCTAACCCAAATAGATATCTGGGGGTACGCCCCCAGACCCCTTGGGCTCGCTTCGCTCGAGGCTATGGGTAGCGGTTTTACTTTCTATTCGTTGAAGCCTCGCAGAGCCACGGGGGTGCAGGGGGCTGGCCCCCTGCAAAACCCTAACCCAAATAGATTTCTGGGGGCACGCCCCCAGACCCCCAGGGCTCGCTTCGCTCGAGGTTCCGGGTAGTGGTTTTCTCCTTCTATTCGATGAAGCCTCGCAGAGCCACGGGGGTGCAGGGAGCTGGCCCCCTGCCAATCCTAGCCCAGTCGTGGTTCTTTTTTGGGGTAAAAGAGATATAAGAAGAGGGAGTATTAATTAGCATTAATTAGACGAGATGGTTAATTTTCCTTTTTATCGCAGGAGACGTCCTCTGGGATGAGGCCTGGGCCGAAGGTGCGTGGGACGTTGAAGTAGTCCCAGATGTAATGCGGCTCCATGTCGACGGCGCACACGGGGAAGTCGGTGGTCTTCCCGTCGAGGTGGAGGATGTTTTTGTCGAGGCCCAGGGTCAGGCGCAGGGCCCCCTCGACCTCGGCGGGGGTGTATGTAGAGAGATTGTAGTTCTTTCGGTCTGGTGCGGCTGCCATGGCCGAGATGTTCGCGTCCACGACGCGGGCCTGCGCCATCGCGGAGCGCGCCATCTTGGGACACTCAAAGTTGTTCACGTCGCCGAGGCAGAAGATGCGTCCGCCGGGGTTGTGGTCCTCCACCTGAAGGGTGTCGGTCACCTTGATGTAGCCCCGGGCGTCGCAGAATTGCTCGAAGCCCTGCGAGTTGGGCACCTCGCCGGTGCACTTGAACACCAGGTCGAAGGCCTCGCGGCGCCCGTCCGCCAGCACAATCGTGTTCTCCTCGCGCCCGGGCCGCACTCCGTACCGGACTTCCACCCCCAGCCGCGCCAGCTCCGCGGCCGCCTCCGCGTGCACCGACTCGGGGAACCGCACCAAAAGCCGGTCACGTGAGCAATACAGGGTCACGTGCTTTGTCGGATAAACCGACTTGATGTCTGCGGCGAGCTCGACGCCGACGGCGCCGGCGCCGATGACGGCCACGGAGTCCGACGCCTCGATGCGCTTCTGGTTGCGCCGGAGCTCGCTGATGGCCACGTCCTTTGCGAACCCGTCCTGCGAGTTGGCGGGTTCGCCGACGTTTGCGCCGGTTGCGATGGCGAGATACTCGTAGTCGAGCGTCCGGCCGTCTGCCAGCGCGATGCTGCGGCTGTCCTCGTCGACGCTGACACATTCCCCAACAACCACCTCGAGTGCGCCGCGCGGCCACTGACCAGGCTTTTGCTCCGTGATGGGGATGAAGCCCTTTTCCTCGTGTCCGCTCACCACCGAGTATCGCGGGAAGGCGAAGGTGTGGTGATGGTGTGTCGCTCGCTCCACGACGACCACGCGATACCCGCTGGGGACGCCGTTCGCCAGTCGACGGGCCAGGGTGTAACCGCCCCACGACCCACCGACAACAAGAATCTGCTTGTCGCCCGGCCGGTACGTGTACCAGTGGTACAGGGCCCATACCCGGTCCACCAGACTCCGCCACCAGTATCTAAACCATATCCTGATGGGCAGCATGTTTTTTTGTCAAAATTATCTGATTGATAAAAAAGTTATCTGATCGCGCCTTAATATATTATTATTCCTCCCACCGGCCGATCTGTTCCGACCTTCCCCTTTTGGCAAGCAATCCCAATCCCAAGCCCGGCCAAGACCAACAGCTCACTCAGCACCTTGAGGGCAAGGGACAGGCTTCCGCATGGTTCTTTATATACGTCTGTGGCGCCTGCCCCCCCCCGGATCGAACATCGTACCGCGTCGGCTGGGCTCGTATATCCCGCATCCCGCTTCCAGCAAACACAAAGACAGCCCCTTTATTTTACCTTGCCCGATCGGGTGTCTGCCGCGCATTCCGCGAACAATGCAACGAACATGTGCGGCGCCGGCTCATCGCCGATTTTCTCCTGCCTCCAAACCCCTAAAATCACCTGTTTCCACTAGCTATAGCTTGTCGAGTTTTTTCTGGGGGCACGCCCCCAGACCCCCTGGGCTCGCTTCGCTCGAAGTTATGGGACTGTATTTTTCTTACTATTCGTTGAAGCCTCGCAGAGCCACGGGGGTGCAGGGGGCTGGCCCCCAGCAAAACCTAACCCAGTAGACTGTTTTCTGGGGGCACGCCCCCAGACCCCCAGGGCTCGCTTCGCTCGGGGCTATGGGCAGTGGTTTACTCCTTCTATTAGTAGAGGCCTCGCAGAGCCACTGGGGTAGCCTAACCCACAACTGTTTTCTGGGGGCACGCCCCCAGACCCCCTGGGCTCGCTTCGCTCGAGGTTCTGGGTAGTGGTTTTCTCTTTCTATTCGTTGAAGCCTCGCAGAGCCACGGGGGTGCAGGGGGCTGGCCCCCTGCAAATGTAACCCAGTGGCTATGTGGTTTTATTTGGGGCTAGAGCAGGTCGGGTGGGCAATGCTTCTTGTTTGTAGCTATGGAACTTTGCCTAAATATTATTGCAAATCAGCAAAAACCTGAATAATTGTCCTACTTGATTGTCTCTACTAGTTTGTACATTTCAACCAGCCGCCGCCCCTTTTTCTTGTTCCGCTGCTCTTTGTGTATTTAACTCCCAATGATTTTTGCGGGGTGTTGATTTATTCTAGCGGGGTGTTCATCCATCGGTCCCTTTGTTGTATATAAATCTACAATGCATGCAACGTCGGGATTTTGCGCGGTCTTTTAATCGACAATTCAATGAGTTCGAACGTGTTTTGTATTTCTGGAGAGCTTGTCCCCAGAACCCCCTACGTCGATTTCGCGGTATATATGGCGCGTGCGCATGCAGATATATATGTATATATATATATATGAGTTAATCGATCGATGGCCGATGGCTCAATACTACTTGTTTATATGCATATATAATTCAAATTAAACGATTGATCATGATCGTATCGATATCCTTTATATATATGAACGTTACTAGATCTAGCTAGAAGACACATGCATATGCATCGATATCTGAGTCTATATAGATCTGTCGATCTGCATCATATATATACATGTACAAGTCAGCGCTAGTTAGCCCTATATATAAATTCGAAAACCGCCAATGGGAACTAATTATAATTAATCACTAGTACTAGGAAACGCTTATAGCTGGAGCTCGAGCGCTAGAATCTTATATTTGACATATTTAATTAGTTTGTTATAGAGTCGTTTATATAATATCTTCCGCGAAACAGAACCACGGGGGTCTGGGGGTGTGCCCCCAGGAAAACACCTATAGCCAGCTCGAGCACTAAAAACTTAATTGCCTTCAATGAAAGACACTGGAGCAGCACATGCAGCTACGGCTACTTGGGAGGACCAGTTGATCGCAACTAATATCTCTTAATTGGCGCAATCGCAGGTTTTGTGCGTAAACAGGAAGAATGATGGTTGAATGAATAACCGGAGAGGGGATGGATACCAAGGGATGGAATCGAGGCGTCGGGCGGGGGCTGACGAGGATGGAAGGGTCCGGTGGGGATGATGGGCAAGGTATGGTTTCAGAGGACGATTTAGGTAACTAACCTTAGACCGGTCGATATCAATTAATGCGATGCCGTTTGCATTCATTCATCCATATGCATGTCTCGTATACCATGCTTAGTTGAGCCGCATCCCACTCAAGAGAACGAGGGTGCGCGGTACGACGCTTAGTCATCCATCACGACGTCGTTTTTCCTATGTGGGTCCCGCCGGCAACCCCGCCGGCTACGGCTGCAGTGTTTTGTGGGGGGCGATGGGCATCGGGTAGTTACGTGGGCCCAGGTTCGGCCATGGGTTTCCGCGGTTGCACGGGTCCGTTGCTGACCCACATTTAACTCCCAACCACTTTATTTAGCTCAAAATGCCTCACAGGGTCCAGGCCCTCGGGGTCCACATCCCGATGATAACAGTCCACAGTCGGTAGTCACCTATTCCGACTTCCGCGAAGCGGGCCCAGGGGCTCTTGGCTGTCTCCATCATAGCTACCTATCTAGTGGGGCCAATTGTTTAATAGTGTCCTTCTTTTTCCAGAAAAAGAAGCAAAAAAGCGTTGCCCCGCTTCGCGGAAAACGTGGAGATGTTTATTGGACCCAAAAATCCGCGAAGCGAACCCTGGGGGTCTGGGGGCGTGCCCCCAGAGAACAAACCATCTAAAGGTATTCTTCTTTTTCCAGAAAAAGAAGCAAAAAGCGTTGCTCCGCTTCGCGGAAAACGTGGAGATGTTTATGGGGCCCAAAAATCCGCGAAGCGGGCCCTGGGGGTCTGGGGGCAGGACCTCAGAAAACAAACCATCTACAAGCACTCTTCTTTTTCCAGAAAAAAAAAGCAAAAGCGCTCATCCGCTTCGCGGAAAACATGGAGATGTTTATGGGCCCAAAAATCCGCGAAGCGGATCCTGGGGATCTGGGGGATTGCCCCAGAAAACAAACCATCTACAAGCACTCTTCTTTTTCCAGAAAAAGAAGCAAAAAGCGCTCATCCGCTTCGCAGAAATCATGGAGATGTTTATTGGACCCAAGTTTCGCGAAGCGGGCCCTGGGGGGTGGGGTCCAGAAAACAGCCGCCACATTTATCGTGGCGGTGCATGTGGCAATGATCACGGCGACACATATGCATGCCGAGGGAACCCATCGACACGTTATTTTGCGTGAAGCAGAATAACAAACTTGCCTGAAGTTTCCAAAAAGGATACGATCTTTCGGACGTACATTGGCTGTTCTCCAGTTGAATCCACGCCCCGGATTATCTAGGCCCAGCATCGGCAAAAGCTGTTTTCTAGTTCCAGTTTTCTTTCCGTTGTGTGCTGAAGCCTCACAGTTGTAATGTTTTGGGTCGTTTACAGAGAACAACGCCATTCATCTACTCTGGGCTGGAAAAAAAAGAGAATAACTGGTCAGGGCCATTAGTATAGTGGGTAATACTGACGGCTGCGAGGCACTGAATTAAGACGAATCTTACCAGGTAGTCTTCGCCTGCAATCGTCGCCATTGTCTGAGGTTAAACCTTGTACTGGTTTGTCATTAATTTGGGTCTATTTCGCCTTGTTGGTCTGCAAATCTTAAGCTCTGATGACCGGTTCTCTGTGCTCACCATGAATTCACAGTCGAAATACATGACTGTCACCTTCAATGAGCGGATTAAAAATAATGTAGTTACTGAACCGTGGTATACGGAGTTTTAATATAAGACACAACGAATACTACTGAACTAATTGTTCCGGCCTTTGACAACTCAGAACAACACTTTTTGCTTCTTTTGCTAGAAAAAGAACAACACTTTTTGCTTCTTTTGCTAGAAAAAGAACAACACTTTTTGCTTCTTTTGCTAGAAAAAGAACAACACCACGTGACAATCTACAAAAAGTCTGGGAGGCTTACTGGGAAGGTGAAGGGCAGGAATGATAACTAGATCGTTGGCCCCGCATACGCGGACGTATGGAAAAAACCAGTACGTACGTACGTACGGTGTGTGAATCACTGGACATGGGGTTCAGAACGTTTAGTAGATAGGTAGGGAGTAGTTGAGTATGAAACAGGGTCTAGGTACAAAGCAAGGAAAAGGCGCAAAAGGCGCGTAGTGGAAGTATATGCTTGATACGGAAAAGCTTTTAAGCTTATTGCGGTGAGACTGAATCTTGTGATTGTGTTTTGAAGCGAGGTAAGGCTTGATAATTATCCCGGCATGAAACAATGGCTCCGGATGAATGGCGGACGACCTCTGTCTCTGTACGGTCGTTTTCTTCCGTGGAGAAGCGGCATATCGGTGATGATCGGTTGTGCGGCTGCACATTCCTTTTTTCCGGCGCGGCGCGACGCAGGCGATCGTCGGTCACGGAGATGAAATCAAGGGCGGCGTCTCACCCTGAGAATATCCCAATGATTTGGAATTCTTTATGTCTAACACATGTCTATCTACTATACAGAAGAGTCTTTAGCCGAAACAGTTTCATTGCAGATTTCGATGACGAATTCTTGGCTCCCTTGGTTAAGTTCCAACTGGGAGATTTAACCGTTTCTGGGGTAAACAACTAACAGCTTTTCGGCTGGACCTTGATAATATTTCATCAGTACCGCAATTCGAAACAGCAAGCCTTGTAACGCGCCGTGTGTCGACCAGGATTCTACCTAATTGTCCTTTCCAGCACATTCTTAGCAATTTAATTGCAGCCGCACTCAATCTCATCACGATCAATTAATTGACTGCATGGTCACGGACGTTGCCAGGGCAACCGGCAACTTCTCGGACCGAGGCCGCCCATCTGACAAAAAAAAAAAAAAAATGCAGTGCACCCGTCGGATCCGACTTTAGCTGATGAAAACGCTCAGTGAAGACAGCAGAGTCCTTGACGATCGTTTGGGCAATGGCTTTCCTTAGTTGAGTTTCTTTTTCCTGGGTGCAAGCCCCCAAACCGCCGGAGTTAGCTTCGCAGAGGGTTGAGGAATATGATCTTGTGGGACGCACAACTAACGCTCTTGATCCGTTTTGGAAAGAAGAAGGCTATTCAATTAGTAGTGTTTTTAGTGGCACACCGCCTCAACCCCAGGATCTCGCCAAGATTTGCATATAAACACTTCCAAGTGGAACAACACTCTTGGCTTTTCTCTAGAACAGAAAAATATCAATTTGGCGAACTTTTCTTCAATAGTCAATGAAAATTCCTCGTGGACATATGTTCAACCCCCTGAGTACAAGTCGCGCAATTCCCGGTTATGCATGATACTGAGACAATATGTGCGGCTCATGCAAACACAAACGGTTTTACCTAGCAATGGATCAAACATGCAGATTGATTCAAAGGATTAATGCATACATCCACAGATATGCACAATTTACTATTCAAAGCGATGAATCTATACCTATAATGGATATGGACCGGTCATCCCGAGTCACATACCCTTGTATACCAACTGCTTGATAAAGCATGTGAATACCGGAACGCTAATTAATGATCCAGCTACTATTTGCACGCAGACAAATGAAACAAAAATTAAATTGCTCTGCTCTGCGTGCATAATGCCGATTTTCCTTTTTTTTTTTTTTACCCATCATCCGCGAAGCGGACCCTGGGGTTTGGACTGTTCCCCAAATTAAAGAGAACAATTTCACCAATTGTAACTTCAGACTATGGAAGAATGTACCCAACATTAAGGAGAGATTTATCTTCATGTATATCTTCATTGAATAAGGTAATACATGTGGATCATGGATCCGCCCAAACCTCGACTAAGCAAACCATGGGGGTCTGGGGGCGTGTCTCCAGAAGCAGCAGCTTGAAATTCGTTAGGTCTATTATATTAGAGTCCCGAAGGTCGAGAGAGGACTATCTATCGAATCATTATATATCAGTAATTCATGATCAAGCATTTGAAACGTACTGTCAATCATATTGTGGTAGCGCCGGATTTCCACCATGGTATTATGGTTTGTGCAGGGAACCCGACATCTAGATCTGAGCTCAATGGGCGGATCAACGAAGTCAATAGATCCGCATCAGTAAAGAACTTGCAAAAGCCTAATCTCAAAACAATAGCTGGGATCGCGGGAGAAAACCGCCAAGAAGCATTAACCTTAGTAGGCTAGGGAATGCTGAGAGAAATTTCGCCACTGCTTGCAGGCTCTGTTTGGTGTTTAGGAGAGCAGACAGATCGAAACGAGGGGAGATCGCCGCGAGATGAGGACCTTCAGACTCATAAAGCGGGCAGTCTTTGAGGGTGTGAGTGCTGGTCTCTAACTGGACGCAGGGGCAATTAGGCTCTCGGGCCCTAAGTTTAATGAACTTGAACCATGCGCCAAAGAGTCCAATTCCGCTTCGAAGCTGGAAGATTTTGGATAATACAATGCGAGGGCTGGTAGGCAGGGGCTCCCGGACGGGTTTGGGATTCTGGAGACCGTAGAGGCTGCTACCCGTACAGCACGGTAATTCTTTCCGTTGGACGACGCCGCGTATTCGTCGGACCAGTTCTGTCGGGTTAGTTCCTTAACCCGTTTGCAGATTTGTCGTGTAAGGTCGGTTGAGATGCTTGCCAGGATGCATGCCGATCTCCATGGAGGTTTGCGAGGCCAGTGAACGTCGTCGTTTAAATCATCATGGGTTAATATTTGCTCCTTCAGAGAAGCAAGCGTAGTGTGGCGTGGGCTTTGCCGGAAAGGGTTTTGGGAAAACGGAGCGATGGAGACGGGCCAGGTAAAAGCGATGCAGGGCGTCCATACGGTGTACTAGAGGAAGCACGCCTGGTTCACGATGCACTGGGTCCGTAGGCGCTTTCCCAAATGCAAACCATTGCTGCCCTCAGACCGTTATTCTGGAGTTGATGAAAAATATTCTTCTTTTCCAGAAAAGAAACAAAAGCATTGGTCCTTCTTCGCAGAATTTCACTGATAATAGTTCAGCAGCCCGTCAGTGCTGACAAAAGTCTGTCACCCCACGCAACGTATCCTTATCAATGGTGAGACCCAAAATGCCACAATGGAATCTCAGAGGCGAACATAGGGCCCAACGTTCGAATACAACAAAGTAAAGAAATCGGCCTCTTTATCAGAACTGGATAGGTAGAAGGATCCTCTGACAACACCTTCGAAATCCAAATCGCTATACCAGTCTCAGATGCTGTCTGTACAAATGGGACAGAACTATCAGTAGTCGTAATAACAGCAGCCGTCTCCAGAAATAGGATGTAGAGTCCTTCGCAGTACTGTTGTCCAGCAAGTCCAAACCGAGATTCAACGATCGTAGTAGCATTCTCCGCAATAGCAATACCACCATCAGCTGCTTGAACAACACCAAGCGCCTGCCTATCGTGAAAATATGTACCAATTATACCAGCATTACCCAGCTAAACAGGATTATCAATAGGATAAACCGACATCTGTACCCCCCATTATTATCCCTACCTCTCTGCCAATAAATCAGCATCTGTTTCGTGGCCCAGAAACAGACATGTTTGGTCCTATTCCTATTTTCAGCAGTCAATCAGATATAAACATTAGCTTTTCCTTCTCTTCACCTCTTGGGGCAGCAGCTTCCTCCGTGAACCGAGTCAGCAGTTTTCCTCATCAAGACCTCAACAAATTTCTTCTTTTCTAGCAGAAAGGCGTTATTCGCCTTTGCGCAAGATCTTCAATGTCCAAATTTCAGCGAGCTAGACAAAATATACCATTCACCAGAAACCAACTAATCCCATAGCATTCCTTTCTTTACAGAAACGAAGGGAAAAGCCTAGTCTCTGGAGGATTTTTCTTTTCTGTTTTTTTTTTTTTTTTTTTTTTTTTTTTTTTTTTTTTTTTTTTTTTTTTTTTTTACCTTCCCAGTCAACCATGGGTAAATGTGATCCGGGGCGGCTATTACCAAAAACCGTCTTACTATTGGTTCCACAAACTGAAGTTAAAACATATAGTCGTCTCTCGAATTAAGTAATCGATTACACATCTAGGCCCCGGCGAAGCCGACCTAGGATGCCCGGGCGCACCAGAGACAATATAACTACACTGTACTGCACTCTAGTGAATTCTTTACCCAAACCTCGGCGAAGCCAACCCAGGGGGTCTGGGGGCGTGTCCCCAGAAAAGTTCTGAAGAAGAAAACAATTTTCCCGGAGCCCACAATGTATTTTGTTTATAGCATCTAATGAAGTTTGAGTTTGGTTGAGAATGAAGAAGAAACAG
Organism: Blastobotrys ciferrii; assembly: GCA_030573635.1. Taxonomy (NCBI): domain Eukaryota; kingdom Fungi; phylum Ascomycota; class Dipodascomycetes; order Dipodascales; family Trichomonascaceae; genus Blastobotrys; species Blastobotrys ciferrii. Next base: position 30,658 of record JAJMDO010000133.1, read on the forward strand.
AGAAGGATTAAGCAGTGGTGAAAGTGATCAAGGATGCTGAACCGGTACCCCTGATAATGGCGTAGTTTTCTTCCGGAATGCCTAATGCACTGGTGTCTGGAAAGCCAAATGTGTAGACACCGATTGGAATATCTGCAAACGTGGCTGCACCCGACGCAATTGTGGCAGCGGCAACCTCTGTTGGTCCATTGTTCAGTGTGAGGGTTTGACCTTCAAGACTAGTCACATCGTCGGCCTGGAATGTGACGGCCAGACCGCCGATCACGCCTAAGCTGGCCAGCTCATCGGTGGTGACGATAATGAAAAAGGTTGAGATGAACGGAAGCTGTTGAAATGCGACTGCCGTGTCGATCAAATGCGCCGCAGGTGCATAGCCGTTTGTTCGATTCGCTTCTCCTTGAGTTGCAGAGTACGGCACACCCCATCGTTCAAGCACTGGCACAAAGTCAAAGGAGCTGGCCTCACCTAGATATCTCAGCATGAGATCAGCGTATGGGAAACTGGCTGGGGTAAGGGATGCATCCGTCGAAAAAATTGCGCGGTATTGTTGATTCATGTGCTTCCATGCACGCATTCCCGCTTTCTGTCGCAGCACAACCAACATGACCGTACTGTAACGGACATCTACCATGGTGTCAAATGTCTCACCAGCTTCCAATGCATCGAAGATCGCAGCTTCGACAGTTGACTTATTACCATCCCATAGCCATCCTTGAGCATCGGCTGCATTATCACCAAGTGTGTGGTATTCAACCTGAACCGCCAGCAGAGCAGCAGTGGCGGCAGCGGCGTCCATTCCAGCCTCCACATAGCTAGGGTTGTATCCCAGAGCAATTGTGTGAAGGGCTGTCCAAGAGTTGTACGTCAACAGCGGAGCAATACTAGCGCCAGTAAAACCAACCCAATAATCCGTGTAGTAGGCCCCTTCAGTACCAGAAATGTCGGCCCGAATGAAGAACTTGTTGCTTGGTTTCAAGTCAGTGGAGTTTGCCGGTGCCACAGCCAAACCAATCTGGTCGTCGTAGCTTCCAATCACGCTCCAGTCGTAGTAGTTCATCAACCCGTAGAGGCTTTCAAAGCCTGTCATGGCACGCAGCGCGTCTCGGTCACCGAGAGGAACCAGAACACGACAGCTGTCGCCCTCAAGAAGGGCATAGGGCGAACTGTTGGCGTCCCATAACTCAAAGAAAGCAGCCTCATTACCAGAACCAGAAACATAGACAGGAAGCTCAACAGCAGTGCCCGCGGTGACAGTAAAGTTCACACCAGTTTCGTCAATATCAAAGGGCGTCTGAATAAATGGGACACACGAATCAGTAGACGCTGTGACAGTGACCGCTTCACCAGTGGCTGGAATAATCAGATCAGTAGAATCCGTAGCAGTGTCGTTGCCCAACAAGTCCAGGTGAAGATCACCAACCGCCATGGTAGCATCCTGTGCAATAGAAATGCTACCACCTGCAGACAGAACAATACCAAGCGCCTGCCTATCATGGAACAGTGCACGACTAATGCCAGCATTGGTCAACCAAACAGGGGTCTGAATAGAATATACAACCATCTGAGGTCCAGTGGTGTCGTCCCCTCCATTGTTGTCATCATCTCCTCCATTGTTATCATCCCCATTATCCCCTCCATTGATAAAGCATCTGTTGAGCAACTTTGAGACAACCATGACTGCTATCTATTGAATTCAATAGATTCCAAAAGGTGAATCAAGAAAGAACGCAAAAAAGTCAAGCGCTAAGTTTATATATCTCCTACGGTACCCAAACCCTATTGGTTGTTTACAAATATTAAACACTTTCTCTTTCCCTAGAAGCGACTTAAAGTTTATCTCCAAAATACCATACTATCTTTCTGGAACCACGCCTAAGATCCCAGGGTCAGCTTGCCGACGTTCGGGAATCCCAAACTTCAGCGAACCAGAACTAATGATTGTTTCCTTCCTTGAAAGAAGAATACCACTGGATCAGTGAGTTCTGGGCGGGGGACACCTCCAGACCCCCAAGGCCGGCACCTCCGAGGTTCGAGTGGTGTAATTTCCTCTGCGGAACAGGGAAAATATTTTTATCTCGAACAAGGATACTGTTAAACCAGTTAGGACATTTAATAGAACAGTTGGGGGAGGATAGGCGTCCTGGCCAGAATGGATTTAGCTGTGTTTTTTGGGGTTAACTGATGCTGCGAAGGCCATAAGGCAATTCTCCCTTCTTTATTTTTTCTGGAAAACCAAAATCGGCATATGTATTCTTCAGAGCTTAGGGTTTGTGTCAATCGAATCCAATCATCCGCTGAACGAACGTTAGATCCTGTATCTGCGATCCAAATACAGTAGCTTCTTTTCCGAAAACATGGAGGAAGCGATACTTGCACCCCGATAAGAAGAAGGAATACGGCGTGAGCAAAATTGAAGGTTTCATACCTTAAGTTCAGCGAAGAAGTGTATAAGGCAAGATCAGGAGAAGTGTTTGACAAGGGTATTATTCGGAAGAAATAATAAGTCCAGTAAGCATCTTGGATGAATAGTAGAATACATACAAATTGTGGAAAAAGGCTAGATTTCAGAGCTTGAAAACCTTCCATGAAAGATAAAAAGAAGCATTCTGGTTTATCGATCAAATCTCTAGAAAAAGAAGCAAAAGCAGGCCTGGACCACGACAGCTCCTAAACCAAAAAGAATAGCACCCTATATAAGGACTATAACCCAATACTACGTAGCTGCCCAAAGGTTCAGGTTCGCCCCAAAGACAGCTATGTCCGCAAGCCTCGTCGGTCTCGCTGCCAAAAACCAATTCTCGGTTAACATTAGGAGTGTAGGGGCCCAGCACCGGGAGGGCGAGGTTCCAGATGAAACAATATCCAATGAAGCAAACTCAGCGGGTGTGAGGCTGGTCTCAGAAAGCAGGAAGCGAGAAGTGGTGTCTATATATAAGAGATGAGGCATGCGGCTGAAAATGAAAAATTGGGCGCGGCGCTGGGGTAGGAGGTCGGAAGGAAGCGGGATGCCGATGTGGGCCGATGGAGGTGATGATTAATATTTGGCGGTGGGTATTGGAAGGAACTGACCCCACTAAGAGGGCGAGATTGAAGGACAGCCAGTGAGTTGTGATCAGAAAGACGCGTTAGCCACCGTAGGAAGGTGGATGGAGAACTAGCATGGTCAGATTGTCGCGTCGGTTGCATCATACACGTGAACAGCAGTCAGAGCGGAACATTCAACTTCGACAGTCTCCACGCTTCCAGAAGCAGCAGCAGCCGTCGGCAGTAGAAGTCTCGCGTACACGTCGAGCCATGGGTGTGACTATTCGGCTCTCTTCAGACCTGCTGCGCCAGGTAGGTGGCGACGAAGAAGAAGAGGAGGAAGAGCGTCAGGAGGTGGTAGAAGATAGGAGACGGAGTCGTCGACGACGGAGCAGCACGGCAACAATCACGCGACATAGCAGTGCTAGTCGCGATGGAATGAGGTTGCGGATTTCGGTGCCTCCCCCGGCGACCAGTGAAGAGGAAGGGGAGGAGGACGAGGAGGAGGTTCAGGAGATTATAGAAGAAATTGATGATAGTGATGAAGAGCCGTATAGGGGCGTGATTGGAGGTGATGATGCAGACACGACGTTTACGCTGCCAGGAGACGAAGATGAGGCGATGTTTAATGCTGCTTTGGAAGTTACTAGGAAGCAGGATGATGACGAGATGTCGTTATCTGATATACCAGATGGTACTTCGTTTAACGCGTCGCGTATTCAAAAGATTCATATTGGCAACCATGAGATAGACACATGGTACAGTGCGCCATATCCGGAGGAGTATTCAAAAAACCGGATACTGCCAATATGCGAGTTTTGTCTGAAATACATGAGCTCGGATTATGTTGCATGGCGCCATGCGCTGAAGTGTCCGTATAAGCACCCACCTGGGAACGAGATTTATAGATATGGAAAGAACAGTGTGTTTGAGGTGGATGGCAAGAAGATGGCCCTATATTGTCAAAACCTGTGCTTGCTGGCCAAGATGTTCTTGGATTCAAAGACCCTGTACTATGATGTGGAACCATTCATGTTCTATGTTTTGACAGAAAATGACTCTTATGGCTGCCATTTTGTTGGTTACTTTTCCAAACAAAAACAGCCGTCTCCAGAATTTGCATACAACGTCTCGTGTATCTTGACATTACCCACTGCGCAGAGAAAGGGCTACGGTAACTTTTTGATAGACTTTTCATATCTGCTCACTCGGCGTGAGAACTCGACAGGCACCCCTGAGAAGCCCCTGAGTAGTCTTGGATTAGCGTCTTACACTAACTACTGGAAAATCCGTCTATGCTACGAACTTCGTCGCCTCGTGGAAAAGGAAAAGGAACATGCTGTCACCATTCAGGCCTTATCCAAAAACACTGGGATGACCCTGAACGATGTGGTATTTGGTCTAGAAACGCTGCAATTCTTGGCACGTGACCCAGTTACGAATAAGTATGCACTCAAGTTGGACCGCCACAAAATTACAAAGATCATTGCAAAGTGGGAGTCCAAGGGCTACACAAGGGTCCACGAAGACTATCTTCTCTGGGTCCCGCCTGAGAAACAACAACAACAACAACAACAACACCAGCAACAGGGACACGAAGCTCAGACTATTACTAACGAGAATGAAAATCAGGAGGGGCCAGCGACGGCGGAGGATGATAACGAGGAAGAAGATCCAGCGGACGTGCTTGACCGGCTAGAGACTGTGTATCCCGGCATGCCGCCGCCTTCGGCAAGACGGTCACCAAAAAAGCACGGCCATCATACCCAACGCCGGATCCCGTCGGTGACTCCATATGGGGCACCGGAAGACAGCCCCAGCACTCGCCACAGTCCGCGACGATTTAATGAAGAAAGACGTAGCGGCAGATCGACTCGTAGATCAACCACAATTGGACTTCAAGAAGAGACGATGGGGCTATCCAGCAATCTACGGCGAACACCTCGACGGGCAGTCACTGAAGATAGTCTCAGTATGGTACCTCGCACCGAGCCACGATACACCACATCAGCAGAAAACGGTACTAATACAACGCCTAAGCGTGGAAGAGGCAGACCGAAGGGCTCCATTGGCATCAAAACCATAGTAAGAAACCTAGGCGTAAGCATGGAAGAAGCCAAACGCATTCGCCAGGAGGGTCGCTTGGCAGACTATAAAGCCCTAATCTCATCCACCACCAACAACATAACACCTACCCATCAAGACATAACTCCAACCCGCCAAACAAGATCCTTAAGATAATTTCTATTTATTTACATTAATTTAATGACATCAGATACTTGTCTGAAATTTTTTTTTTTTTTTTTTTTTTTTAGATTTGTTTTCCCGAAAGGAATCAATAGAAGTAGGTGACTCTGCGGGGCTTGGTAGCAGTGTTCTGTATTCCTTTTCTGAGTTTTCCAGAAACAAAAGGAGTCTATCCACCGCCGCAGTTATACCACCCGTATCCTTTTCCAGAAAGAAGCAAAATGCATTGTTCCGCTTTGGAGAGAATCCAATACGCAGTCGGCCTAAATATAGGTACTGTATTCCCTCTATTTCCAGGAAAAAGAAACAAGCACGAAGTCGATCCAGGAGTTTGTGGCTGGTTTTGCCCAAGACATAAATTTTAGCTTAATTTCCCGATTATTTTATATTATCTGAGGGACCAGCATTTTTTGTTGTGCTAAAGATCATGAAACTAGTAAATTTACCGGTGGAGGTCCTGAAATTTGTTATTGACAATTTAACAATTTACAAATGTGGTCTTGTGTGAAGTGAAAGGGAGTACGTTCCCGGATAAAGGAGCTCATTAATTCGAAGCTTCAGAGCGGTTTGTATAAGAGAGTGTAAGCTGAAAGGCTCTGTTCATGTCTATGTTTTGGCTCGACATACTGTCGGGATAATTGTTGCCCCAACAGTTTTACCAAGAGGAAAAGTGTTACTGAGTACAAGTTTGGAGGGTGTATGGAGTTCGATGTTAATCTGAAGTTTGGGCGTAACGGTTGACAGAAGTGCATATCTGGCTAGCATATAAAGAGGGTGAACAGAAATATTTCTATATCGTTGAAAGAGTATTTAAGTTTCTCGAAAGTTATAGAGACAGTCTGAAGCAGGTTCAGCCGTTTTTGGAAACAGATTTTGAGCTCGGGTCCAAGAGTCATTGTGAATTAGTGTCGAAGATAAAGCGTTCAAGTTTGAATTTGTCTATAAACATAACAGTCAAAGAAGGTATAGAAGCAGGCCCATACCACGTGACAAACAAGCTAGGTATATAAGCGTATAATAGAGCTGGAACATAGCAATTGGGTGGTATCACTAGACGGCTTATTTTTTGAAGGCCAACAAGAACCACAGAAAGTAATAGTAAGAACGGGCCACAAGGCTTCTCGGAGTTAGTCTCTGAACATCAAAAATATAGAATGGTTAATTCGAGATACCAGAAAGCTTCCAAAGTTTATATTACGTGGAATGAGTGTCACTAAAACATCTCTGCGGGCATGACATCAGAAGATTCCTCCTGGAACGTTGAACCATAGCCTTCAGAAGTGTGGCTGGATTTAGTAAAATATTGCAGGACTTTTAAAGACTTGCAAAATATTTGTGATACTGTAAGCTTGTCGGAGAAATCAATAGTTCGGGCTTTGGGCATATTTGTTTCTGGCCTGGGACTGGTTGTCTCGTCTTGAGGGTGATGGATGGATTCAGCACTTCCGACGCATATAAAATATTATCAGCAGTTGAAAGACTCAAACACACTTATCAAAAAGCTAGTACTACACAATTGTCCCATCAAGCCATCCTATAAGTTTTCTCCCTAACAACGGAGCTGGACTACCTGCAGTCATCCGCTTACAGAGACATAACCATCCATTAGAGCTGAACACAAGGACAAAATTTTATCCTCTGTTATCCTCAACTCTGAAACACTTCAAAGGATAGAGCTATACATACTGGCGAGTCAACAGTGTTCTATGTTCTAAGACAAATCCGGGAGCTAAGGCACCACTACAACCACGAGTTTTCACCAAAACTAGTTATCAACACCTAAAAAATCCCTTAGGGGCAGGCAAGCGCTCAAGTTCTCCGATTAGCCGAGACCTGGGGTTAAAATGGCTTCTGCGAACCGAACTATAGTTTTTTTCTTTGCTAGAATAGACCTTCACAGTGCGTAGTAAAAACTGTCGCCCACTTCGACCGTGTTTAAGGGCAATACATCCGCGAGCAGATTTCCCCGAGATATTGGAGACAAAACCTCTTCTGTGCAGCAGAGCTAGCGCTTTTGTTTCCCTTCTAGAACAGAAGAGCACCACTATGCCAATTGACAATTGACAGCCATCTAAGCTTGACCTTATCCAAAAGTAGTGCAATACACCCCGGCTCTTTAAATATGCTAACCTAATTAGGAAATGATCTACAAATTAACCTCAGATATGGAAGTTCGACGCGCACGGCTGGACGCGAGATTTACCAAATACTGGTGTAAGACTATGACTTTGCTAGAACAAACGTTGGATGTGGAGGATGAGGGAGGTGAGAAGCTGGTTTTACGTCAGATTAACCCGTGTACATATGGGTATGGAGATGCGTTAAAGACGGCTGAGCTGTCGTTGCGGTCGTTTGAAGACGGGAGTTTGAACAAGTATCGTATTCCAGAAACTTACCATTACAAGGGATTGTTGAACCATCTGCGATATAATGTACTGGATCCTGAAAAGATGCTGAATGAGTTTGTTAAAGGAGCTCGACGATATCGGAATTTATGTCATCTTCAGGCATCGGGATATTTGCTAGATGCCCAAAAGGCATCAATGAAATGTTACGAGGTATACACTCACGAAGGACAACCGATTGGATATTTGTCCATGAGATATCCTAGCTTCGATGTTCCTAATGTGGCCCAGGAGGTGATTTCCAACAGCCGCTTTCCTCGAATAAGTCGGTTATGGTGGTGGATTTATACTCATTGGACGAAGACCAAATTTAAGGTAATCAACTACTTTCGCACAAGTCCCAGGTTTTTTGGCGGCGGGGGAGTTCCAAAAGACCCTGAATATGCGCAGAAGGTTGCTAAGGAACAGAAGGAGGTTGAATCAAAGCTCCCCACTGAAGCTGAATTGGCCGCAAAAACTTTTGATCAATTACACGAAATCAACTACCCCAGAAGCCATTATTATCTCTTGTTCATGCTTATGATCGACCCAAGGTACCAAGGTAAAGGTCTAGGACGTATCCTAATCGAGTCAGCAATAAAAGATATCCCAGCAGCCAGCGTGCAATTCTCAGACGGAATCAATATATCCCACGGCCCAGTAAAGATAGAGCTCAAGGGAACAATCGAGGGAAAGCGTCTATACGACAAAGTAGGCTTCAAAACATTTTCCGAACTTCACTTTGCTGAACCAGGCAAACCGAAATCTGCGTATTATCGAATGGATAAAATAAAGCCATAAAAATTATGTTTTAAGTACGCCCAAAATTAAATAGCCCATGACCATGATGAAGAAGCATCAGCGAAGAAGACCACTGTTGAGTAATTAAATAGGAGACATGATACCAGACCCCGGGGGTCGGCTTCATCGAGGATAGCCCTCCACAAAGTAGAACAGCGCTTCTTTGCTTCTTTACCTGAAAAAAAAAAAAAAGAACACCACATCGATATGGTGTTTAGACGCACAACATTTTCTCGACACTCGGGACTTGAATAGGTGTATTGAATTAATACAGAATCACGGAGGGTTGGACAACGTACGGCTGAACATGGCGCGTTTTGCGCGTGTAGCGGCTCAATACACAACATCGGAGGTAGCTTTGGCGGAAGTAGGTGGTTTATTTTGATGGAGATTGTGGATTGGTTGGAGGAGTCTGATGTCCAGGCGGGGGTTGAATGGAAGAATCAGGTGACGGGGAAGTTTGAGACGGAGAAATTGTGTGCAAGGCAGTTTGGGTTTCGGAATCAGCTGTTCTATGTTTGTCCAGTTCGTGGGTGTCAGTTTCTGACTACCCACGCGTCACGGTTCAAACGCCATTGTCAATCAATGCGGCATTCACCACCGCCAACTGTGTTTCCTAATCGAGCCGAGCTGTTGGAAGATGGGTCTGCATATTGTCCGTTTAGTCTACGAGAGACAGCTTTGGTTGTGGACTCTCGGAGCCATTTAGCTATATGTCTTATCAGCAAATTTGTCCTCACCAAGAACGAGATACCTGTTCATTGCCTCATCTGTCCACATTGCTTGGAGTTTCGACGAGGCGTAGCTGCTACTGATCCTGAATACGCGTCAATAGCCACTGATAAGGGCCTGGACGAATTTCGTATGCACCCACGAAGAATCCCACCCGGTGAAACGAGTTATCGAGAACTACCTGTTATAGAGGGGACCAAGAAACCGTATAGTGGCTTGACCGTCAGCCTCAGATTCTTGTGTGTCCCATGTCTAAACAATGGTGTGATCGAAAGCGGAATGAACGATCCCGACGAATATCTTGATGCAACCATGCGTTACTATGCCTGTGAAAATCACCTATTCAACGTACATCAGGTTGTTCTAGAGCTTGCTGAAAGAAATATGGTTACGTGCTTCGCCATGGCGTTCAAAACCCTCGGAGATAGTGCCTTCTCAACCCAGCCGGATCATCGTATTGTCAAACTCGACTCAATTCCAAAAGACAGCTCAGCTCATCCTGGACCCCCTTCTCCACCTCGCGAAAGCAGATGGGACTTCTCTTAATGAGAATGCTCAAGAAGCAGCATGTTTGTTTTTGCTTCGCAGGAGAATGTGGACGTTCCAGTGTTTTCTTCCGGTTCAATTAGTTGAGGTGAGGTTCCTTCTTTTCCAGAAAAGAAGCAAAAGCGTTAGTTCTGCTTCGCAGAAACATTTCAGACCCAACCCTCGGTGAAGCCGACCCAGGGGTTTTGGGAGAGTGTCTCCAAGAAAACAACCGCTTTCGCAGAAGCAAAACCAACCAACCAACCTCGGTTCAACTAGTTGAGGTGAGGTTTAAGAAGAAGCACAAGCGTTTGTTCTGATTTGAAGAAACCGAGCCTTGAATTTTTGCAGTATGGAAGCAAGAACGTTGTTTTGCTTCGCAAATTACTCTTTTAAGAAGGAAAAAAGAATGGTTTTCAAGTTACCCCTTCTCAGAAGACCCTGTAAATCACCTGTTTTCTTGATCCTTTTTGATCTTCTAGAAAGAACAGCTGGCTGTTTGTATGAATATACACTGCTCATTCGGAAGAAGGCAACAGCTGAATGATGTTGACTGGGGCATGACAGCTGTCTCCTCCTAATATCATTCTGTACCTTCGTTGCAAGGATAAGACAGAATTATTGTGAGACTTGGCTCTCCAACGCTTGTGTCTTGACTGTTCACTAAGAACGGCCTTATAATTCCAATTAGTGGTTGCTTTCTCGGAGAAAGCAAAGAATTGCGGTTGACAGAGAACCGTATCGAGATCTTAAGCAGTATCAAAGTAACAATTCGATCACCAAAAAATTGGGACAGCTAGAAATAAATAATAATAAACTCTGTCAGAAGCGAAGAAGAAATTGCAGTTTTTAGCCTTCTGAAAATATGGTACTTCAAGCTTATCAGAAACCTCGTTGGCTTGCTATCCTGTCAAAAGTATCACCAGTGAGCTCTGAAATCGGGCACCGGGTCAAACTGAACATCTGCGGGTACGAAGGGATCGATTTCTAGCTAATACACACAACTTCAGTAACGAGAAACCGGGCCATATAACACCACGCGCTGCTATATTATCTATCCTTTGGATACCAGTTTGGCTCAGAATTAGGTACTAAACTACTAATACTAACGTCAGAAACTATCTCAGGTCCTATACCATGTTTAGCAGAAAATAATAATATACATCACCCAAATCTCTGAGAAGCAGACCAAGGGCTTTGGATGCGAGTCACAAAAGACTTGTCGAGAATACTCTTCTTTTCTAGAAAAGAAGTAAAAGCATTAGTTCTGCTTCGCAGAAGGTTTTGATCGAACTCTCGGCGAAGCCGACCCAGGGGATTTGGGGACGTGCCCCCCAAAAAGACAATCACTCGAGAACACTCTTCTTATCCAAAAAAAAAAAAAAAAAAAAAAAAAAAAAAAAAAAATATATATATATATATATATATATATATATATAAGCCCTGCTTCGCAGAAGGTTTTTGACCGAACTCTCAATGAAGCCGACCCAAGGGATTTGGGCGTACCCCCGAGAATCCATCATTAGTTGTATTACTATTTACAATTGAGACAGGAGGTCCTTAATTTTTATGCCTGCTTGATCGAGAGGTACTACAATGGCCTCTTTTTTTGATTTGTTTCGTTGCTGGATCTCGACTGTGCCGTCTTTTTGATACCCTTTGCCCGCGATTATTGCAAGCGGGAACCCCATAGACCGTGCCATGCCCAAGACGACGCCGAATTGACTTGAACGGTCGTCCCAGACCACGTCCACGCCATGAGACTGAATTGCAGAGCCTACAGTTTGCGCGACCTCCGGATCTGTTGCCACAACAACAGCATCCGCAGGTGCGATGGACTTAGGCCAACGCAGCCCCTCTTCATCCTTCAGAACCTCCGCCACAGCACTCAAGATGCGGGAGATGCCAATGCCGTAGCAGCCCATTTCAATGAGCCGTGGCACGTCGTCTCTGCCCGTCACATTAGCGTCAAACGGCCTCGAATACTTCTGTCCCAGATAAAAGGTGTGTGCAACTTCAATTGCCCGACGCTCCTCTAATCCGGGCTTGTCGCACACGGGACAGACCTCTCCGGCCTCAACGTCGACCACAGGAATGTCCTCCAGAGTCGTCGTGGCGTTGCGAGCAGCCTGGAAGGGCAGCTCGGGAAGGTCAATTGAGGGCTTGATCCGCGGATCTATAATGCGAACCAGTCGCTTCGTCACGAAATCCTCCAAGTCCTCCACGAACACCTCTACAGGGTTTTCTACGCTAAAATCGATATCAGGCACCTCGGCCTTGACCAAATTGAGGTTCAACGTGCGTTCTGGTGGGTAATACACCGCCACCAGGTTATCACGATCCTCGTTAACGAAGTATGCCACATTTGCCTGTGCCGATTGTGACACTTCGCCATATGAGGCTGCTCGTTCAATGTTGGCAGTGTATTTGCAGTTGGGACAGTTTATAACCTTGTCCTCACCAGCGTCTGACAGATAATGAAACTCGTGCGAAAGCTCTCCCCCAATTGCGCCAGAATCGGCCTCGGCCATCTTTACAGGGACTCCGATATCGGCAAACACCTGCTCATATGCGGCCTGTACATCTCTATATGTTTTTTCGGCAGCCCGTTTGTCCTCATCAAACGTGTACATATCCTTCATCACGAACTCCTTCGTTCGAAGCAGTCCGCCACGCGGACGTTTCTCATCTCTATACTTCCGCGTGATCTGATATAGCCTCAAGGGCAGCTGTCTGTATGAATTGACCTCCCCCGACACCACGTTGGTGATCTCCTCCTCGCAGGTCGGCGCCAATACATATTTATCCTTGTCCACGTGATAATACTCTTTGTTTCCATACCGTCCAGACTTCTTCCACAATCCGCTGGGCGACAAACTTGTGAGTTGCACTTCTGCACCCTCTACTTCATTCATCCGCCGACGAACAATCCCCTCCACCTTCTGCAACACCCGAACACCCAACGGCAGAACGTTGTACGCCCCAGAACTTGATTGTCGCAAATACCCATTCCGAACTAGCAGCTCAGCCACATCGCTAACCCCCTTTGCCTTATTCAATGGCACAAATAGCCGTGACAACCGGGGTATCATTATTTTCAAAATCTCCCAGCAGCTCCTTCACAGCACCACTTTTCCAGGAAAAGCCCCACACACTGCGGCTCTAATCTCACACCCCGGGCCCAGTAGGGCCCCAGACCCCATAGCTCCGCTTCTCGGAGGTTTGTTCGAGTGAGTCATGGCTTTTCTGGGGCCAGCCCCAGACCCCGTGGCTCCGCCTCGCGGAGGTTGCTTGAAGTTGTCTAAAGCCATTATCTCTTCTTTTCTAGAGTGTTGGCGTCAACTATTTGAAATAATACTATGGCCAACAGTAGTTGACGCTATTACTGAGTTTTAAATGAACCAAACCTACCAATTTCAAGAGGGTTGAAATAATTTCTAGCTTTTAGGGGACAGTTAATTACGGAATAGGTGAGCATTGGAACTATTTAAAATATCCCAATTGGCGTTTACCGTTTTAAAAGAATCAAAAATTCCGGCTCTAGCAGGGTTTCAATTGACGATAATTCTGCAGACAAATACTACGTCCCAGTGGGAACTGAAAGCGTTATACTCGCCATTTAATTACGACCTAGCTCTAAGATTTCGACCACAAAGTATTTGTAAAGCTCAGACTTTTGATTTATAATTAGTACGGTCCACTTGATAGAATTAACTCTATATATTACAGGTCTTGAAGACGAAGTCCATGCTTTAATAACTGACAAACCATGCAGTCATTTAAAGAATAAGGGACCCACTTCTTACTGAGGAATTGAATCCTAACAGAGCGTTTGTTAAGGGAGCCCTACTCTTGAATCGCAACTTGTAACCAGAATTGAAGCCCCGCAGAGCTAATGCTTTCTTTTTCTAAAACGAACAATAGCTCTCGGGTGTTTAAAAATGTTTAACCGCCACCCACCGTTGAAGCCTCGCAGAGCTAATGTTTTTGTTTCTTTTTTTAAAAAGAACAAGTCTCCCCCACTAGCTCCTTCGCAGAGCCAAAGTTTCTGGTTCCCAACGGGGCGTGGGGATAGGAAGAGAGTATTGTTTTGAGATTATTAATATTTAAAATAATATAGCGTTTCATTATGTAAATGTGAGGTTGGGGTAAAATTTTAAGAGTAATTGGCTATGTTTTTGTTTAGGGTAAAATGGGTGTTGATTTTTTTTGTTGGATTTAATTTCATGATGGTCATCAAAAAGTCATATTCATTCTTCGTTGCTCGCGTTCCAATCGTATAAAAAAATGCTTTTCGAAAGAGGAGATTCTATCTGACGTGGGGCTCGTTAAGGGATCATTAGTCGTCATCATTGTTCACGTCAACAACACCACTACCACCAGAGCTTTTGGAGTGGCTGTGGGAGCCAATTACGCCTGCATCTTGAAGGGAGACTGGACTTGTCGAGCTAGCATTACTTGGGGCGGTTGCGCTGTTGCTGTTCATGGAGGAGGGCACCCGAGAGAGAGGCGTGCCGCCCAAGGACATGAGGCTGGCAAACGAGTCATTGAGCGAGTTGATGCTGCTGTTTGTGTTGCCCGAGTCTGCAAAGACGTTGTTGAGGAATTGGCTGTGTTGGTGATGGTGGTGCTGCGGTTGTTGCTGTGGAAACCCGCCGTTGCCGCTGCGTTGTTGCTGCAACGACCAGGTTAACGGTGCAATCGTAGAGTTGGCATTAGCTGAGGATGCCGTGTTTCCCGTTGGTGGCGGTGTGTGAGACGGGAAGAACGGCGATCCTGTGGGCGTACCTGGCGCAGAGATTTGATATGGATAGTTTAGTCCGTGGGCTCTAATGTCTGCAAATGACTTTGTGCCGCGCAGCTGCTGGGGTGGATGGTGTTGCGGCTGCGGGTGGTACAAAGGTTGGGCTGTGGACTCAAACAGGCCTGGTGGCGGCGGTGGGGGTGCTGATGCAGTGGATGCACCGCCACTGCTGAGAGCCGGTGGCGGCGGCGGTGGCGCTTGTTGTTTGGAGATCAAGATGCTACCGGAGGCCTTGTCCTGACCCACAAACACCAACCCCAGCTGGTTGCACAAGAGCAGGACAGTGCGTCGTTGGTTCTGATTGAGCCCAGCTGGGAACATAAAGTCGAACCGCGTGCGGTCGTCCTTGAACAGGAGCAACTGGGAGTAGAATTCCAGCGTTTCCGGGTCGTTCAAGTCAACTTTAGCTGATGCACCGCCACCAGCAGGTGCTGCAGCGGGCGTTGGAATCGCCGTTGGCGCACCGCCGCCGTTTTGCTGTTGCTGCTGCTGCTGCTGTTGTTGCTGTATGTGGCCGTTATTGCTATGATGGTGATGGCTGTTGTTGCCGCTACTGCTGTGGTGGTGTCCGGTGGCCTTATTACTATTATTGCTATTACTATTGCCACCGTTGTTGCCACCATTTGGCGGACCACGATGCTGTTCCTCGAGCTGACCTCGGCGCTCACGCTTTTCGCGCTCAATGCGCTCACGTTCGGCCAGGGGGAGCATCTTCTTGTACTCGACACGAAGCTTCCTGCCACCAATTTCCTTCCCATTAAGATTATTGATCACTGTGGCCGTCTCTTCAGGTGTTGTAAAGTTGGCAAACGCCAGACCTCTAAAGACGCCGTTGTCAAAGTGATAATTAAAGGCATATGGTAAAGGCAGTCCTAGCGACGTCATGACATCCAACAGCTGCTCCTTCTTGATGGCGAAGGGAATGTTCTTAATGACAATTGCAGTTGGAATCAGCTCCTCGTCTGCACTATTATTGCTAGAAGTCGACTTCTTCTCAGACACAGTGGACGAAATAGAGGCCTGTCGGGACGCCGGTTGGCGATTTTCTAGCCATGGATTCACTGCAGGCACCGGCGCAACCGTCATGCCGCTGGGTGATGTAGTTGTTGCTGGCTTGGGCTGGTTCAACAGCGGCGACGTGCTCATCTTGTTCACTTGCCCGGCCCATGATGAGTCGTCAAAATAAGTGTAATGATGCTGTGCGGGTGGCACTGGCGCCTGCTGTTGGCCACCACCAAACGCATCAAAATGTCTAGATTGCGCACGTCGCACGTTCGGCCCACCCGCAGTACTGCCAATCGCACCGGGGCTCCAAGCGTTAGTGGCAGGCGGAGGTGCCGGCTGCGGCTGCTGTTGTTGCTTTGCAGTGGCGCTCGAAGTAGACGACGCGGACGAGCCGGTAGAGGTGGGCCTTATAGCCGAGTTGGCCGCCGCCAGATATGGTGAGCTTTTAGTAGAGGACTCAGTCATTTTCTCATCACCTTGCTGTCGTTGGCTGGTCTATTAGTGTAATATTAATGTCCCTGGTTTAGTAGAGGTCTTTTTTTGTTTTTTTTTTAGTACTTTTTTTTGTTTGTGTGATCCAAGCCGGTGCAGACTCAAACACAGGGTAACACGTGTAACGAAGCTTTTCTAGACAGAAATCAACAAAAACAAGTCTAAAAGACACAGGTTAGCAGAGGTGTTCTTCCAAAGAATGTGACCAAGCTGAGATGCACTTACCGGTGGCGAGTGGGTCTATACTCGTCTCTTGCAAACTAGCAGACAAACAACGTCGCTGCACAGACAGACGAGAGAAACAAACAGAAGAAAGGAGGGTAGAGTATGTGAATGACAAACTAGCGTCGACGCCCGCTGAGTTCGTATACAAACAACAAGAAAGTAGGCGTTAGTAGCAAAAAGGGTCGGAACCGCTCACAGAGGAAAAAGAGTAAGAAGTTAACACTCCCGCAATTTTGATTCGCGAAAAGCCCTTTTCAACTGGGACTAAAAAAAAAAAAAAAAAATAATCACCCGCGCAATGCGCGTACCATCCAACTTCAAACCACCGAACGATACTGCGGCGCAGCCCTAACATACTCATACATGCAATTTCCTTCGGGACTCGGGCCCAGTAGACAGAATCCAAACTCTACATGCAGCACAGAAGTTGTCCAACAGCTAAATAAGTTCTCATGAGACGTACTGTAACTAGTAGACAGATAGTTAGCGTAGGGTTTGCCAATATGCATTCTCGCCGATCGCTAAAATTAGCATCTCACCCCCTGAGTTTTAACACTGCCCTCCTTTAGGGGCTGACAGGGATCCATGCTCGGCCAATTTTTACCACGACCAAATTATTACTGGACTATAAACCATTAAGAAGCTGAGTGGTGATTTTTTGCGAGCAAATCCCCTCGGTTAGCTGCGCGGAGGTCGTTAGCCAAGCAACGCGTTTGACCCGTACCTCTAAGACGCGAACAACCTTTCGAGCTTATTTTTTATCAGCAAAGTAAGGATATGACTACATCAATTGAGTGCCTGGAGGCGTGCCCCTAGACCCCAGGCGCTGCTTAGCCAAGCAGCTTTTTTCTTTCCTGCATGTATTGAGCTCTGGGGGCACACCCCCAGATCCCCAGGGTCGGCTTCGCCGAAGGCTGGGTAGCCCAGTTTTCCGCTTCACATGCAGAACATCAATATGCTTGAATTGCTGATATATAATGTTTCGATATATAGCTCACTCTCCACATTCGGGAATTTAATATAATATACTATAGATTTAACGAACATCGGTAGGCTAATTGAGGTACTGGGGGCATGTCCCAGACTCACAGGGTCGGTTTCGCTGAAGGTTGGGTATCCCAGTATTTCATGAGCTTTTTGTTTCTTTTCTGTAAAAGTAGACACTACGAGGCTACTTGAGCTACTGCACGTCTCCGACCCTCAGAGCTGGCTGCCGCGTGGGTTGGGTAGTCCAGTCTTTTGCGAAGCGGAGTAACAATCTTTCCATATCTTTCTGGAAAAAGAAGGATTTTATAGAAACAATTGGTTTCAATGGCTAGGGTAGAGTGGTGATGGATTTCTGTTAGGGTAGATTATAGTGATTAAGAAATGTATAAGTGAGTTAAGAAGAGGCATCTCCGCATGGAGCAGTGTTTGAGCTGTAAGGAAAGGAAATTTTGGAAAGGTGTAAATCCTCGTTTGTCTAATTGACTGTTACTTGAAGTTTTGTAAGGCAAAAAACACCACGTTTGGAACTGTCCGCTTTTCCAGACTGACAATGAATGGGAGCGTAGTTCATACTAAAAGGTAGCGTATCGAGTATTGGGCCTTCAGTAGTGTTCTACCAAAGATTGCTAAAAGCGCTTGTATTTAGAGACTGCAAGGAAGGTGACAGGGGATACAGGGACCATTCAAATTGCTTGCTAAACATCACTTGACATACTCCCCATCAAGATTAGTATATTCAGCAATTGCTTTTGGGGGCCGCCCCCAACCCCCTGGGTCGGCTTTGCCGAAACATGAGTAACCGTCTGGAAAAGCGGACAGTTCCAAACGTGGTGTTTTTTGCCTTACAAAACTTCAAATAACAGTCAATTAGACAAACGAGGATTTACACCTTTCCAAAATTTCCTATCCTCAAGCAAACTACAGCAAAGAAGTGGAGTCTGGGAAGCAATACAGACAAATTGTGAAGAAGGCGAGGTGTACGGTTTACGTCAAGAGGCTGAGGTTGTTCGACGTAATGAAAACCCGGTCAAGGTATGTTATAAGTAAACTAGTTCAATTTCGAACAGGACATGCCTTGGTAGGGGGATAGTTTAAAGAACGAGGGATCCAGAGAGATGAAGGTTACAACTGCGGGTGTGGAGAACTCGAAGCTATCCAACATATTATCCAGCAATGTCCCAAGAGGGCAGAAGAAAGAAAGAAACTAAAGAAAGTGTCCCCGAACCTTGAGTTACCAATTTTATTGAACACCAAGAAAGGCCTCCAAGCAATGGCGGAGTTTATCATGACTGGACGAAAACATGACACAGCGAAGCTCGAAGTGCGCCAAATCAATCAATCTAGTAGCAGGCAGTTGGAAGCAACCCAGGCTACGCCACAGCAGGCTGATTCTTCTGAATCCGGGTCTGACTGAGTCGCTAAAGCGGAGATGATGAGTGGAAGCAAAGAGACAAACAAGTGCAAAAGCACACGAAATGGAAAGAACAATTAGAAATAATTTTATGTATTGGAACAAGAGTCTGGCTTGGTCTTCGTGACTTATTCCGGGTTTAACTCCGAGTGGGTGCGCCTGGCGACTCTATAATAAACTGATTGAATGTCAAAAAATGCCATACCCGTCTGCGAAGCAGAAGTAACGCGTTTTGCTGCTTTTTCTGGAAAAATAAGATACCAATTACAACAATTGGTTAATTCCTGGGGGCACGCCCCCAGGCCTCCTGGGGTCGCCTCGCTCGAGGTTATGGGTAGTGTTCCATTCTTTCTATTCGTTGAAGCCTCGCAGAGCTACGGGGGTGCAGGGGGCTGGCCCCCTGCAAATCCTAACCAGAATGTGTTTTCTGTGGGCATGCCCCCAGACCCCCTGGGCTCGCTTTGCTCGAGGTTATAGGTAAGGGTCTATTAGTTGGAGCCTCGCAGAGCCACGGGGGTGCAGGGGGCTGGCCCCCTGCAAACCTAACCCAGGTATTATCTTTGCCGAGGGCTGCATTACCTTCCGCGAAGCGGAACAACGCTTTCTGCTTCTTTTTCTGGAAAAAGAAGAAACTACACCGAAAAGAAGTAAAATACGACACTAACAGAGCTCTGTTCAGCCTTTTGGTTCCTGACAAACGGACCTGTCGAGGTTGAGATGGTAGTTGGGAAGGATGGTCGATCATTCATCACCATGCATTTTGATAGAATGATTGGAGCACGGAGCTGGATTAGAAGTGGAATAAAGGGAATTCGAAGGTATACTACTGCAGCGGCGCCTCCTGCGCCTCCGTTGAGGGGTTATACGCAGTTGGATCGTTCGCTAGTATCTGTGGCGGGACCCGAGGCAACAAAGTTCTTGAATGGGATCATTACTAATCGGCTCACCCAGAACGACGACCATGATTTATATGGCTTTTATGCGGGGTTTTTAAATGCCAAGGGCCGTGTAATGGCTGATTCGTTTATATATCCAGCGCACAATTCGACGTTGCTTGAAGGCGAGATTCCCGAGAAGTATGCCGGGGAGCCAGCATATGTTGTGGACTGCGATTCGCAGATCGCAAGCACCCTGTTGTCAATGCTCAAGATGTTTAAACTACGTGCTAAGGTCCACATCTCCCCGCTTGATTCGGAAAAGTACAAGCTATGGACGGTGTGGGATGACACCGAGATCACCGACGAGCTTCCATTAGACTTTCGCAACAGAAGCGTCTTTAAACCTTATGTGCCTGACCTGGTAGGCGCCACAGATAACCGTGCCTCGGTAGATGGGCGGTTTGGCCTACGACTGGTGCTGCCCAACCAGAAGACGCCACTTGACGTGCTGTCGGACGCATATGTCCATGCGGGGGAAATAGAGCATTCGGACATCCCCAGCCATGACGTGCGCCGAATGCTCTTTGGCATCCCAGAGGGCGTGAATGAGTTTATTCCGGAAAAATCTCTTCCGCTGGAAAATTGCATGGATTACATGGGCGGCGTGGACTTCAATAAGGGCTGCTACGTGGGCCAGGAACTGACCATTCGCTCGTACCACCACGGAGTTGTTCGAAAGCGGGTCATCCCCGTCTCCCTTTCATTAGACGGAGAGAATTACGCCGACCAACAGTTGGAATACAACCCCGACGAACCTCTGTTGTCGCTGATAAACACGTCGACCTGCCTCCCCGGAAGTTCAATTGTCGATATCACGGGCAGCATATCCGCTGGACAAAAGCCATTGGCCCCCTCTCCGTTCGGCGGAGCAACCTCCAGCTCATCGGCCCCAAAATCATCCGGTAACATTCTAGCGGCTGTGGGAAATGTTGGCCTTGCACTGGTTCGCTTGGAACACTTCGCAAACCTGGACGCAGTGTTCGCAATCCAGGTACCAAACGCCCACGACAACACCACTAGAAATGTATACGTAAAAGGCTTCCAACCCTTCTGGTGGCCTCAACCTGAAGAGTAAAACTCTACCCTGTAAATAAAACACACTCTCTACTATCCAAAACATACTTTTTTTCATAGGCGGATTTCTTCTTTTTCCAGAAAAAGAAGCAAAAAGCGCTGTTCCGCTTCGTGGAAGCTAATGGGCTACCCGAACCAGTAGTAGTTTTCTGGGGGCACACCCCCAGACCCCCAGGGCTCGCTTCGCTCGAGGTTATGGGTAGTATTTCGTGCTTTCTATTCGATAGAGCCTCGCAGAGCCAAGGGGGTGCAGGGGGCTGACCCCCTGCAAACCTAACCCACAACGTGCCCCCAGACACCCAGGGCTCGCTTCGTTCGGGGCTATGGGTAATATGTTATTCTTTCTATTAGTTGAAGCCTCGCAGAGCCACGGGGGTGCAGGAGGCTGGCCCCCTGCAAATCCTAACCAAGAAGTGTTTTCTGGGGGCACACCCCCAGTCCCCCTGAGCTCGCTTCGCTCGAAGTTATGGGTAATGTTCTATTCTTTCTATTCGTTGAAGCCTCGCAGAGCCACGGGGGTGCAGGGGGCCAGCCCCCTGCAAAACCTAACCTAGCAGAGTGTTTTCTGGGGACACGCCCCCAGACCCTCTGAGCTCGCTTCGCTCGAAGTTATGGGTAGTGTTCTATTCTTTCTATTAGTGGAAGCCTCGCAGAGCCACGGGGGTGCAGGGGGCCGGCCCCCTGCAAAACCTAACCTAGCGAAGCCGATCCAGGGAGTCTGGGGGCGCGTGCCCCAGAAGACAAGTCGTTCTACAGGTCTTCGTTTTCCTGAAGAAGAAGTAAAAAGTATTCGCTAAGTGGAATTGACTTTTATGGCGGCTAATTGGCCTATGGGAGAGCGTTGAAGTCATCGTGCAGGTCCGGCGATCCGTCGGGATGATGCGCCGCGAGTTGTGCGGCGCAGGGAGAGGAGTGGTTTCCTACTGCGGAACACTGATGAGTCACTCGGAGATATTTAATGCGCCTGCTTCGGACAAGGCTTGTGATTTTTCATCGGACGATAACGACAACGAACTGGATACAAGATGTCTGCACCTGTAAGTTGAGATTTGTTTGAGAAACGGAGAGCGCAGCGGCTAATGACGTAGATGTTTGGACCGGATGGGGTTTCGCGGGCTAGTCCTATCAGCGACGAGCCGGAGGATGTGAGAATTTTGGGCTACGACCCATTGATGGCGCCAGCGTTGCTGCAGAACGAGATTCCGCTGAACGCTGTGTCGCAGAAGACCGTGTCCATCGGCCGAAAGGAGGCGATCAAGGTCATCCACAAGGAGAGCGACAAGGTGCTCTGTGTGGTGGGACCCTGCTCGATCCACGACGCAGCAGCGGCCAAGGAGTATGCCGGACGACTCAAGTCGCTGGCCGACGAGCTCAAGGACGACCTCGTCATCATCATGCGCGCCTACCTTGAGAAGCCACGTACCACCGTCGGCTGGAAGGGCCTCATCAACGACCCCGATGTGGACGAGTCGTTCAACATCAACAAGGGTCTCCGGGTCTCCCGTCAGCTCTACGCCGACCTCACCGGCATGGGCATCCCCATCGCCAGCGAGATGCTCGACACAATCTCTCCGCAGTTCCTCGCCGACTCCGTCTCCCTCGGGGCAATTGGTGCTCGAACAACGGAGTCCCAGCTGCACAGAGAGCTCTCGTCGGGTCTGTCCTTCCCTCTGGGCTTCAAGAACGGCACCGACGGGTCCACGGACATTGCAATTGACGCCGTGCGCGCAGCAGCCTCCTCCCACCATTTCATGGGTGTCACTAAGCAGGGCGTGGCAGCCATCACCACTACCAAGGGTAACCGAAACTGCTTCGTCATCCTCCGTGGAAGCAACCGCGGACCAAACTACGACGAAGACACCGTCAAGCAGGTCAAGGCAAAGCTCGACAAGAACCTCCCAACCAACAACACCATCATGGTGGACTGCTCCCACGGAAACTCCAACAAGGACTACAAGAACCAGCCAAAGGTCCTCGCAGAGGTCGCCCGCCAGATCTCCAACGGCGAGGACGCCCTCATGGGCGTCATGATCGAGTCCCACCTCAACGAGGGCAAGCAGTCCGTCGGCCCAGAGGGTAAATCTGGCCTCAAATACGGCGTCTCCATCACAGACGGCTGCGTCGGCTGGGAAACTACCGAACAAATGCTAAGAGACCTCGCAAAGGCCGTCAAAACAAGACGCTCCCTAAATAAAAATTAACCTTTGTATAATTATCATTCCTTCTCTCTCAACTAACATAACCTGGCTTCTATTCGTTGAAGCCTCGCAGAGCCACGGGGGTGCAGGGGGCTGGCCCACTGCAAACCTAACCCACAACCGGTTTTCTAGGGGTTTTCCGGGGGCACGCCCCCAGACCCCCTGGGCTCGCTTCGCTCGAAATTATGGGTAGTGTTCTATTCTTTCTATTTGTTGATACCTCGCAAAGCCATGACCCTAGCTCAGGACTGTTTCCTGGGGGCACGCCCCCAGAACCCCGGGGCTCGCTTCGCTAGAAGTTATGGGTAGTGTTCAATTGTTTCTATTTGTTGATGCCTCGAAAGCCATGGCCCTAACTCAGGACTGTTTTCCTGGGGGCATGCCCCAGACCCCCGGGGATCGCTTAGCTCGAGGTTATGGGTAGTGTTCTATTATTTCTATTCGTTGAAGCCTCGCAGAGCTAGGGGTGCAGGGGGCCGACCCAGAAGTGTGTTTTCTGGAGGCACTCCTTCAGAACACCTGGACTCGCTTCGCTCGAGGTTATGGGTAGTAGTGTTCTATTCTTTCTATTCGTTGAAGCCTCGCAGAGCCACGGGGGTGCAGGGGGCTGGCCCCCTGCAAATCCTAACCCAGAACTGTGTATTCTGGAGGCACGCCCTCAGACCCCCCTGGGCTCTCTTCGCTCGAGGTTATGGGTAGTGTTCAACTGCTTCTCTTCGTTGAAGCCTCGCAGAGCCACGGGGGTGCAGGGGGCTGGCCCCTGCAAAAGCCGATC
>JAJMDO010000134.1:0-54108 GCA_030573635.1 Blastobotrys ciferrii
CCGAACCGATATCGGGCCTCGGTTCCGAGGGCATCCGGTGCATGCATGCAAACATGCGCGCATTCGCGCATATATCGCGTGCATCGCGCTGTTTCAGAGCTTGACGAAAGGGTAAAAAGTTTAATTTGCTTTTTCTGGGTTCGACTGAGACAATTACTGAGACATGATCGCCCGCCATACTAGCAACTTTGTACTGTGGTATATATACATAGATAGATAGATAGCTATATAGCTAGAGCTAGTACGAATACGTCCGATCCTACGTATACTAGTACTAGTATATATATATACGCATACGTACATATATATATATATATCTAGCTATAGATCTAGCTAGCTAGCTAGATATCGATATATCTTAACACGAACAATTGGTCGAGTCGAGCGATTAAATTAATTGGTCCATATGCATTGGTCGCCTAGCCTCGGCTTTTTATTTACACGTACTGTAGACGTCGACAGATCGATCTAGATATATATAGATCGGGTAACTCAGATCAGCGTCATATGCAATTAATATGTAGAAATCAGTGGCTGTGGAGGGTTAATTGAAAAAAGTTAAATATATAACAACCTAAGTATAATATGGCATACTGAATTTATCATTTTTTTTTTTTTTTTTTTTTTTTTTTTTTTTTAATGACACATGCGTTGTAATCTTGAGTAACAGCAAAGACTCCCGCTTTTAGGTTTCTCTGTCGGATGTCGCTGACGGGGAGAACAAGGACGTGCGGCGGGTGCGGCTCGACCTTGACAGGACGTCCGTGTAAGCCGCAGATTTCGGAGTTAAGACCTTCCTCCGCCGCAGCAACTTAAGACGATCGAAAAATATAAATAAGGCCCCATACTCCTGGTAAAGACCGACCAGACCATATTAATCTACCTTTGAAAGATTAGCTTCACAATTCATAATGGCTTCCCTATCTGGAAAAACTGTTGTTATCACTGGAGGTGTCAAAAATCTTGGCGCTATCATCGCTAAGGACCTCGCCAAATTGGGCAGCCCTAACTTTGTGCTCCATTACCACTCTGAAAGCAGCAAAGCCGATGGTGACAAACTTGTTGAAGAATTGAAGGCGGCTGGTTCTAAGGCAGTTCTTTTCCAAGCCAACCTCACCAAGGTCGCTGAAATTACCAAGCTCTTTGACGTTGCTGTGCAGACCTTTGGGGGTGTTGACATTGCTATCAACACTGTTGGTAAGGTCTTGAAGAAACCAATTGAACAACTTACTGAAGCTGAATATGATGAAATGTTTGATATCAACTCCAAGGTCGCGTTTTTCTTCATCAAGGAGGCTGGTGCCAAACTTAACAAGGATGGTAAGATCTGTACCATCGTCACCTCCCTCTTGGCTGCTTTCACTGGATATTACTCCTTGTACGCAGGCGCAAAAGCACCAGTCGAGCATTATTGCAGAGCAGCTGCCAAAGAGTTTGCCGACAAGAACATCTCTGTGACCAATGTGGCGCCGGGTCCAATGGACACTCCATTCTTCTATCCGCAGGAGTCCGATGACGCTGTTGCTTTCCACAAGTCTATGGCTCTCAAGAATCAATTGACCGATGTCAAGGACATTTCTCCTCTTGTCAGATTCCTTGTCACTGAAGGCTGGTGGGTCACCGGGCAAACCATCTTTGCCAACGGTGGTTACACTACTCGTTAAAATAAAGCCGTATTTATGTCTAAGTAGCAAGTTTTCAATGCTGATTAAGGTAATGTATCTTGTTGCGCTACGCAGAAAGCTTTCCATTACAAATTCGATGAAGAAGACCCGGTGTGTGTCATCGTCCCCGCAGTCTCGATAAGGAATCGGCGGTCCGCCGATTAGCGTGAATTCGATACTGCGTATTCTAGTGGCGTTAAATCACTTGCAATAACTATTACTATGAGATTGACACTTTCTTGTCAACATAATGACAGTGTCTTGTCGGTGGACATTTCACCTGATATGACATTGGGTGATTTTCGGGCCTATGTAGAGGCGGAGACTGGCATTGGGCCTCTACAGCAGGTTTTGATGCACAACGCCCAGCCGATGACAGGGGACTCAAGGGAGCTCAATTCATGGGGATTGATTGAAGGAGACATGGTATTGCTCATGACCCGAGATTCTGTTGGTTCACAACAGTCAGCACCATCAGCTGGGTTGCCCAATGAGGCGCTACAGCAAATTGAACAGATGCGACAACGGGTGTTAAACGACCCTGTGATGCGAGAGGGTGTGAGACGTCAATACCCCGAACTGGAGTCCGTGGTAGATGATCCTACACAGTTCTCACAGAAAATGATTGAATTGGAGCAAAAGAAACAGGATTCGGAAAGAGAGAGACAAGAGGAACTACGGAGATTGCAAAACGATCCCGATAACCCAGAAAACCAAGCAAAGATCATGGAGTTGATACAACAGGAGGCGATTTCTGAGAATATGAATCTGGCGTTGGAGCATAATCCAGAAGTTTTTGGTACCGTGAACATGCTCTTTGTAAATGTGGAGGTGAACGGACAAAAGGTCAAAGCTTTTGTGGATTCAGGTGCTCAGACAACAATCATGAGCCCCGAATGTGTGGAACATTGTAACCTGACACATTTGATCGATAAGCGTTTTTCCGGAATTGCCCGTGGTGTCGGTGAGGCTAAAATCATCGGTAAAGTTCATTCGGCACCCATAAAAATCGGTGACGGCTTCTTCCCGTGTAGCTTCACAGTCATGGAGGGCAAAGGCGTTGATCTATTGCTTGGTTTAGATATGTTGAAAAGGTATCAAGGGTTAATTGACCTCAAGAACAACAAGTTGGTTCTAGGCGATTGCGAGGTGCCTTTCCTACCTGATTCTGAAATTCCTGCCCAATTCCAAATGGAGGAGCCATCGGCAAGCAATACTAACACAGCTGCGAAACCAAACACTGAGACTAGCGTGCCAAGTGAGTCTAGAGGTGGGCGAACGCCACATGCTGATGAAGTAGTTTCCAACCTCATGAATCTTGGATTTAGCAGAGATGAATCGATCAAAGCGTTAGACATGGCCAATGGGAATGCAGAGGTGGCCGCTGCTCTCTTATTCCAAGGCATATAGTGTAGCTAGCTACTAAGTTATTTTCGACCTAGAATTGATACAGTTTGTTCATATTTTATTGTCTTTGTTCATATGGAGAAATGAAGAAGCGACAACAGTATTTCTGCTCACCACGGCGTCCCATTATATACCACTGGGCTCTAAGAATCAACCGGACTGATTGTTCTATTTTTGAAGCTCGCTTTACCTTTCACTACAATAAGCATGTCATTATATTAGGAGCAAAATTCGTTAATACAGATAAATATATCAAAAGACCACTTTCGGTTTAACCCATGAATTGGCCGGGACGTTGTGTCATTTGCTGTTGTTGTTGTTGTTGTTGTTGTTGTTGTTGTTGTTGTTGTTGTTGTTGTTGTCGAAGAGCCATTTGTTGCTGCATATAGGCCATAACCTCGGGGAAGAGTTGTTGTAGTTTCCTATAGGGTTCTATAAGAGCCGGTACATCTTGCGGTGGCGAAAGAATCTGAGGGCAATGTGGTGCCTGCGGCAATGCTTTGGACTTGTCGGCTAGCGAAGCCAGATATGCTAAATTACACTGCAGCCGTTTCATACAATTAAAGTATGAGGGGTCTTGTTCATTTGCTGGTCGATCTTCCTTGTATACAGACATGACATGGCGTAACAACTCTAGGTTAATATCGAGAATAAGCGTAACACGCTTGCTGTCCAATTCTGGATTGGATTGTGGCGTCGGTGGTGGCAGAGGCTTGTTAGGCATACCCGCACCAGCACCACCACCTCCGACTGGAAACTGTTGTGACTGCTGCTGTTGGGTCTGTGGTTGTGGAGGACCCCCCTGCTGTGGGATACCCTGTTGCGGGAATTGCTGCTGTGGCGGAAGTCCCATGGACCCTGGCATCATTTGTTGTGGATGAGGTGGCTGCTGCTGTTGCTGAAACTGCTGCTGATACTGTGGTTGCATCCGTGGCGCACCACCTAGCATTCCGTCATTCATATTCATGGCCGGGGGTCGTGAACACTTCGCAGCTAAATATATTTTCTCCACGGTTTGATGGTAATAAGCATAACTTGTAGTGAAATAATCAGATCACCGGATCGGACCGGAATTCCGATTTTCTTTGCTGGCTATCTAGCTAGCGCTGACTTTTAAGACTTAAACGCGTTTCATGTATGGGGTTAAAATGTGGTGCGTACATTAAATTAATTAAGCCAGCGTGTAGGGAGCTAGCTATATATAGTATTTATCAGGCTTTAATATTTTTAAGCGCTAGTAAGTGTAGGCCAGCCGGCCCCTGGTATACGTTAATTCTCCCGAGACACTCGAGCTAGGACAAAAAAAAGAGTACCGGCAAGGTAATTGAACGGAATATGATTCTAACAGATTTTGTCATCTAAAAACTACATGAGGTTCAAGTTAGGGAACTTGTCAGTGTAGCCTGGAACGGTGAAGGAGCCCTTCTTGACCATCTCGTCGACCTTAGCCTTGATTTCTGGTCTGGCCTGGTGAAGATCGGCAATAGTAAGTTGTTCAAATGGACGAGCGTTTTCAATGTTGTCGAGAGTCTTCTGGAGCTCTGCCAATTCGACATCAACCTTCTGTTCAGTTTCTTTGGCGTTTTCAAGTGCCTTGGCTTCAAAGGTTTCGATGGTCTTGATTTGCTTGTTGACGTCGTAGGTGACTGGCTTGAAAGCCTTGTAAGCCTTTTCGATCTCATTGACGACATCCTGATTCTTAAGGACCGAGCGGTAGTAAGAAAAGTCCACTTCGGTTGGCTGCTTGCTCAAGTCGTACACCTTCTTCTGGGCAGCGTCGTGTCTCTTTCGGAACGCCTGGAGGGAGGCGGCGGTGTTACCGGTGAGCTTGAGCGTAGTGGTAATCTTGGCCCAGTCGAGCTTGACAGCAGATTTGGCAACAGAGGACATGATGACTTTTGTTGGAAAAACGGGAGGGGTGGATAGAAAAGCCTAGTGTTGGTGTTGGGAATTTTCGCCATTAGCGGTCTTGTCCAATCAACGTTCAGAACACGGGCCCTGACTGCATAACTGCATAAACGTGCATCACCAATAAGGTCCGATGGCCTGGAGATCACATTGCATATGGCTGAAGGGCTCCAAATCGATGCCGTCTTCATCGTCCAAAAAGGCCCAGGCGGCCCGTACCAATGTGGCGTAAGGTCCTATGGAGAGTGTAGGAGACAGTGCGAATGTACTAACGCCATTTAGCTGTGAACGATGTAGGAAGCGGCACATTCGTTGCGATGGTGGGGAAAAATGCTCTAACTGCGAGCGATCCAACGCATCATGCGTGTATGTCGAGGGTGAAAAGAAGATTATGGTATCGTTGAAATATCTTCAAAAACTCCAGGACGAACTCAATGAGCTTAGAACAGCCAATGGCGGTGCAAAAACTGACAATGGTGAACCAAGCCACAAACGGCTGAGGCTTACCACTGATGACAATAATGATCCTCAAAACCTGGATATTTCATCTATACACAATCCTACAATGATATCTTCTGCAGAAGATAATGGTTCTCAATTGTTTCAAGGTTCTTCCTCATTGTCCTTGTTCGGTCTAGAGATTAAGTGTGCATTGCCTCGCGGGGCAGATAACAAGGTTGATTTCAACGAGCATTTGGCGTCCGCTATCAAGAATCGTTGCGATAATTACACAGTAATTCGTGAGGGGCTCAAGTTTACCTGTGTTTTTGAATTGGAGATGGACAACAAAGTGGCGGTAGTGGTCAACTTGCCTTCGTACAGTCATGTGCTAGAATGCCTAGACATGTACATTTTGTACTTGTCTGGCTGTTTCTATTACCTTAATCTGGGTCAATTCCGCAAGAGGTTGTATGAGTTGTACTATAAACCAACGAACTTGCCCAGAAACAGGTACACTCGGTCAGACATTTTCTTTCTCTGCCAAGTGCTCTTGATCTGTGCTCTGGGTGAAATGTATCTTCGACAGACATCCCCATACGCAAAAACTAGGTTTAAGGGATTGGAAAAATTTCCTGGAATTGGCCATTTTGACAAGGCATACACCCTAATTAACATGTTGTTTGATGGTATGTTGTCTGATAACTCTGATACGGCTCTGGTTGAGGTTATAATGTTGTTTTCTTTTTATCATCAGGTGTTAAACGCCTCTTCAGGCTATTATGTGTTTTCTGGGGTTTGCCTACGAGCTGCTACTACTATGGGTATGCATGTCAATAGCCCAGTGAATGACGCATATTTGACCAAACAGGAAATTGAACATCGTCGTCGACTATGGTGGTCGATATATATTGTTGATAGGTACATGTCTGCCAAACTTGGGTTCCCCATATCGATCCCGGAGGAGTCGATTATAACTGATCTTCCGCAGGACATTGCTGATGATCCTGGATCGGAGTTAAGTGAATTCTCCCCCGCAAATTACATGAATGCGTTTATCCGCGTGATGCAAATTTCCAGTTGGATGCTGTTGCATCTCTATCAGCCCTCGATCTATGACAAGAAACTTTTGCCAACAATATCAACTGTTCTGTCAAAACTATATGACTGGCGCCGAACAGTACCTCCTGAGCTAAATATTGATTTCACAGTTGATGATTCCGCATTTCAGATTTCACGAACGGTGGCTAATGTGTACTCGGAATATTACCAATGCATCAATTTGACCGTGAGACCGCTGTTGCTGCATTTCATGAGACAGCGGATATTGGATAAGGGATCTAACCATGCGCCAATTGACATTTCATCATACTCAGATCACATAACTGGGTTGTTGAATGCTTCGCTTGATGCATCAATACAAACGATCAAAATCCATGCTCATTTGCATAAAAATGGATCATTTTCCGTCTATGGCTACCTTGACCGAGAATACACATTTTCAGCTGCCTCTACCCTTGTAATGTTCAACGTTGCTTTTGCTACTAACAGAACAACACAGCGGTACATTCAAGACGCCATCCAATTGTTGAGTACCAGTGATGATAGTATTGGGCCGTTTGCAATGGCTAGAAAGAGACAACTGCTTAACTTTATATCTGCATTTGACTACCTCGGTAACAACCACACCCCGATTAAAACTGAACCTACGACCATACCTCCAAACTTTCATCAACAGACCATTTCTGATACGACAACCACCACCACTGTACCGAGTACTGTTACTACAGCATGTGAAAACAACCTTGAGGACTTGTTTAGGTATGACAAATTACATGCTGTACCGTCTAGCTTGCCTGTGGTTGAAGATGTTTTGGATTCCGGTGAACGCGCTCTGTGGGATGAGATATCTACCCAGGCGTTTTGGCTTGGGAACGTCTCAGATGACTTTAAGAACTTGATTGACGAAAATCTTTAAAATTATATGAAAAGGTTCAATTCCAGCAGAGGTATATTGGGTTGTGTCTAACTCCCCAGTTCACTTCTCACGGCCGCGCATATCTTTCTGGATCCAATTAGCTGCAGTTCTTCTATCATTTCTTTCACCGAAACTCTGGGATTATTAACGGTGATGGATTTAAGACCGTTCTATACCGAATGCTCCATGAAGCCAAGTTGAGGAACAACACACTGACAACTCCGTCGAATTGCGAAGCTTCTTGCTTAATACATTTGTTCTTTTTCAGAACTACCAGTAAATATTTTGTCGCGTGGTCTTTCTCTTTCTCACTTCGGGCGGCCAGAGTCTGTCTACCACACCCGATCACTAGCCGGACATAGTATATAATTATGCCCCCTTGCCCTCGTATTTCAAGCCAAATGGTGATGTGGACGAACACTTAACTGATACCGGTCCGACAGCGTCGATTAACGGCGTCGAAAAGAGCTATAGCTACTGGTAGGACATCGGTTCATTTCGGACCGACTTCCGATGATGAGAGTCGGGATGGTTATCGGCCTTTTTTTTAATACGCTTCCCCGCCTTCTCGATTACCTCGGTTATCTGTTAATTATATATAGTTGCCATTAAGCGCTGCAACCAATACTAGGGGTTTACTTATACGTGCTAATATTAGACGGGCGTTATGGTGGATAGAAAGGTTTTGATGGCTGCACCCAACTTTCTGGGAGAGGACAAGAGTTTGACTCCGGATCAAAAGGCCTTGAAGCGATTTTCCGTCGCCGGTAAAAATGTGGTTATAACTGGCGGTGCAGGTGGCCTTGGGTTGGATTCGGCTTATGCTTTGTTGGAACATGGTGCTGAAGGCGTTTTGTTGTTAGATTTGAATGTGAAGCAGCTAGAGGAAACGCGGAGAACAGTGCGGGAGCTGTACCCTGATCGCACCATTGAAGTTAAACAAGTGGATGTCACAAACTATAAACAGGTTCTAAAGAGCGTTGAATACGCTTCTAAAGTTTTGAAATCCATCGACATTGTATTGCCATTTGCTGGTGTTTCTGGTGGTGAAGGAGACGGAGACGCTCCAGATCGAGTTGAAACCTGGCAGCAAATTATGGACATCAACACAACTGGCGTTTTCTACGTGACGAAATCTTTTGGTGATTATATGGTCAAACAGGGCAAAGGGGGTTCAATTATAATGACTGCTTCTCTTGCTGGTCACAGTTTTTGTGTGCCCTGTCCAATTGCCTATGGTGCCTCTAAGTCAGCGGTCCTATCTATGAGAACGAATTTTGCCAAGCTGTATGGCCGCGCTGGCATAAGAGTGAACTCTATTTCACCAGGTTTCTTCAAATCTCCAATGACGGAAGAATTGAGTGGTGGTATTCTTGAGAAGGATTTTCAGAGAAAATCCACCACCGGCCGGTTCGGCCAACGTGGTGAGATCAGTGGCATTGTTGTCTTGTTAGCTTCTGGCGCCGGATCATTCATATCTGGGGCTGATTTGGTAATAGATGGAGGCTATTCTGCTAAATTGTAACGATATGCATATATTACAGTTAGTTTGTATTAAAAAACGTATACATTTTTCTCTGGTCATTGCATAAATTGTGCAAAAGTCGATTATACAGTAGGATTTAAACGTCGCACAATTCCGCCCATATCATTGTCCACCCATTTTTCAAGTTTTTCTCTTTCATTGGCAAACAAAAACCTGAGACCGAGCTTTGAAACATCTAAGTTCTGCGATTTTTTTGCTTCAGAAAGTTCGGCCTCCGTAAAAGAAATTGTGCCATTTCTAGTTACCAGGCTATACGCACCGCCTGGTATTTCTTGTGCTTTGCGAAGTAGGTTTCGATGACCACAGTTTGGAAGCACCAAGGACATATTCATTGCCCATTCAAAAACTTTGCGACGGACCATTAGCATGACATCCGCTCGAGTGGCCAATGAACATGTCAACAAATCCATAAACCAGCTGATTTGCTTGCCGGCCTCCTCACTTGCCTCAGAAATACTTTTGAACATTGGAATGTAGTGATAGTTTAGCTCAGGGGCAGAAAGAAGGAACTTTATCGTCCTAGTAAACATGAAATGACCAGGATTCGTAACTACTGGGAGTAGCATGGCCATTATTATGCAGAAGCAGTTAGGGATCGGTTGGCCGTTTACAGTGAGTGAGTATTTTAGTCGTCCAAGTAATAGTCGAACGGATTCTCGTTCCTTGTAGGTAGTTTCATTGTCGTTCATAACGGCGTTAATGATTGCTTGAGAGACATCAGAGTATCTGCTCGAAAGGCAACATATTACAAAACTCAATCCCCATGTTTCGACGAATAATTTCAGGTCGACAGACCCATTATCACGGAAAATATCAGGTATGTTAACCATGGCCATCAGAAGAAACTCCATATTATAGCAGTTGTTGGCACCAATAAACACTTTTTGGTATTCTTCAATAGCCGTTAGGATGTTTGTCACAGTCATCTGATCAATATTGTCGGCGTATGGCAGTTCAAAAATTGCTTCTGGATTATAGGACCGCACCGAATTCCGTATAGTTTGGACATCTAAAGTCACTTCCACACCTTCTTTGGTGCTCGTGAACAAAGGGGACAGCTCGTATTCATCCATGTTTGATGCAGCACTAGGTGCCCGAAAAGTCCATGTAAAAACATTCGACGTCCATGACACGTTACGTTGGGCTTCAATCCTTTTAATTATGTCAAGAAGTATCGAGTCATAGGGAGTGTTTGTACCATTACACAAAAGGAGTATGCTTTCTTGAATAGTAGCCGTCGAATGAGCCTTTGGGTTACCCATATACAAGCTCCACAACAACAGGGCGATCATGTCTTTATCCTTAGGCAACTCTTGTGAGAGCAACAGTTGGAGATGCTTTGTGCAATCAACCGCATCCCGTCCTGTAAATACCAAGATTGTCAAGAGCTCAGCTATCGTTGGAATATTCACCCACTGGATACCTGTTTCTATGACTGTGTTCAGCAACTTGGATGACACCAATGGCCAAATGTTTACATTCCTTTTCTTCATCTCATCGCCTAGAAATCTCCAGTTAGTACTGTAGGTGTCACGTAAACTTTGCACACTTACACATAACACTCACAAAACTCACCGCGCTGGTTAGTTGAGTGGAATCTTCAACACCAGTGAAGCACTTCGTAAGCCAAAGTACACATTTTTTGACCCACTCAGACAAATCGTTGTATCCACTTTCCAGAAGAATACCAGCAGTTCTCATGACATCCGGGCTGACTGTCAGGTTCCCTTCTAGGCTAGTAATCAGTTGAACAACATGTTTCATCTGTTCAGGCGCCAAGAGAGATATTGACCTCGACAAAATTGCAAAGGAGTCCGCACTTTTATCATTTAGGGCGCCTTTCACTACTTCTAGAGGTGGATCATATGATGAATTAGTATGACGCGCAAGGGCCGCTTGTACTTTGCTGCTCTTGCATTGAAGCACCTGGTCAACTTGGTCGACGATAGTATTCCGTATCAAAACGCAAAGCAAATCAAACTTTCTTGCCTGAAGAAGGGTTGTTGATAGATCGTTGACTTGTGAATTGTCGAGCTTGGAGCTATGCAGGATTATATTTTGCTCCAACAACTCCTCTACCGACTCCGAAAACTTCAACCTTTCAAGACGGCCAATGACAGCCTTTGTTATTGGAATGCCATTCTGTGTATAATAATCAATACAGCGTTCGAAGAGCTGTTGGCTGCTTGTTTCCTCAAGAAGGCTTTTGACAACTTCAGATTTTAATAGCCAAGTGCAGTGTGACAAGACTGTGGGATCGTCTATCGCTCGCAGTGAAGACTGAATTTCGGAAATCTCCAATTCAGTAACCTGATACAACTCATATAAACGTCCGAAAAAAGGTCCAGAGAGTTTTGGATTCAAAAAATCAACAAAAAACTGTACCCGAGTCATATAGTGTGCCAAATGCACTGGGACCTTGGAAAGCAAGTGATCAACTAAAACATGGTTTTCTGGTTCGTTAAGAATACGAAACTTCACAGCCTGGAGATCCAAAACGTTGTCAATTCTACGATTGTCCTTCTTGATTTCAGAAGCTGAACAATTCGTAACAACATCAACAAAAGCACCCCTAGTGGTTGAGTCCAAGGCAAAATGACCCAAATCTGACTTTTGTGTCAACTTGGAAATCGCAGAAAAGCTCTCTCCGGCAATTACCACCACCTGGAGATATCGTCGTAACCATTGTTCAACAGATTTCTTCGGGGCTTGAACAAATTTCCATTGTTCCAAAAGGGTGACAATGAAGGGGCTTAAAACTTCGTCATTCCTTGTTCTAATAGTTGCAAACTCATCAACATATCGATATGGCGATCTCATACACCGGGCGATGGATTCATCGATCAACGACCATACTTTCTTCTCCTCGTCCTTACCAATATCAATAATCTCACCCAAAAGATCCAATGCATGAACCAGTACAAGTGCCGGATGTACCAGTGTTTCTTGTTGGAATAACAGAGTTGGCGATGACAAATCAATCAGAAGCCGTGTCGTTTTTTGGGAAAGCGATGTATTCATATTTCCAAGCCTTAGTAGATTCGTAAACATTGAATATTCTCCTGACTTATTCCACCATTTTCCAATCTTGCTGATTTTACCCTGAATCACCAGTGCAGATTGAGCTTGAACTAGATCAAAACCCTCCAGTTTTTCCACATTTTGCAAATTATCAATCACAGCAGTCGATCCAGCAAAATTTGCTGACAAAGTTAACTCTGGAAATAGGTCTGAGTATAGTGCAACTCCTTTCAGAAGGGCTGTTTTAAGCAAATTGTTGTTCGATTCCTTAGTTGAATGCAGTGCCCTTGACAATACAGATAACTCTGGGATTCTTCCTTCTACAAACTCGAGCAAAGCTGAAGAATCAAAGAGCCTAGCAGAATACCAATGCCTAACTGTACTTAGCTTTGACAGGCAATTAACCAACACTTGGGCACCGAAATATTGAATGGATGGATTCGAATCTTGAAAGCACTTGGTGAGGGAAGCTCTAGTGATTGTGGAGGGGAGTATGCTGTCAACAACAGACCAGTCTTCAGGAGGGCCTGAAATGCGACTGTCATTAACTGTCGGTATTGGCAAGGTAATTACTCTAGAATGGAAAGTAACATATGCTATCCAAAAAGACGACATTCTTGGATCAAATGACATAGTTGAAGATATTGCCTTGAAGTAGGGGGGAACAAGTTCAGGAGATGACTGCAAAATCTTAACGGACAAATCTTGTTGTAAGAGGTCTTCCCAAGGTTTTAGCTGACGTAATATGGAAAAAACTGGTCGATTTTTGATATGCTCTGCGTCAGCTCCTTCATACCATCCTTTTTCAGGGAACTTGATGCCATAAACTGAGTCTGTACACAATAATGTCAAAACTTCCGACACCTTGTCCGGTACTTTATCTGATCGCATAAAGAGTTTGGTCAACGAGCCAACAAGCCAATCATTAAAAAAACTGATTTTGGTTGATTTTGAGAAGGAAATGTCCATAATGACTTTGTCAAATAGAGATGTCAACGTGCTCAAGATTAAATCTTCACTATCAACCCCAATATTCTTGAACCAATTGCTGATAATCTTTCTTTGCGAGATCAAGTCCTTTCTAATAATGAAAGACGAGTTATCAAGAAAAGACAAATAAAAAGTGATAAACGAGCGTCTTAGACCTTTATCTTCGGAACTATCTCTAATCGGAGCCATGATTTTCGGAAAGGCCTTGACCGAAAAGTCCAGCGCCTGGAAGAGGTTTTCGATACACTCGCCCCTGTGATACGAAGTCATCACTGTTAACAGCCGTAGGACCGGGTTTGTTATCGCTGGTCGACAGAGATAGAGGCAACGATATATAACTTTTTGTTGATTCTCCAATATATCTCTGATAAGAGCCGTACCATGTTGGACCAAATTAGGATTCCGATCACATACTTGCAACAACCAAGCAAGTTTTGACGCTATTGTGCCCAGTCGGGGTTGATTACTAGACTATAATGTGTTAGTTTTGAAAAGCAGTTCGAAATTATCATTTTCCTTCCCAGACCAAATAGGCGCTTCCCATAGCCCTCAAGCAGAGCTTGGTGAGAGGTTATAGGCTCTTCAACAGTCAACCGTGGAACTATAATGGCCGCAAATAACAAGTGGGCTTGTTTTCCTAGGACCAGACTTGGGTTTGTTTTTGAAGTGGAAGCGCGGAATTGCTGCTTATACTGTACCACTTACCTGTGAGTGATAAGACCAAGATTGAACAATTTGATTCCCAAACCCCCGATTCAAAAAGTCTTCCAAATCTGTAAGATTAGTTGTTTCAAGGTATGTGGTAAGCTTTTCCAAATTGGCATCCTCAAGAGTATCGTCTTCTCTTTTCCGTTTGGACATTCTCAAATGGGTGCAAGTTAATTTTCGGTTTGATTTTGAAGCTTGGAAAAATTAATCGTGCGGCTTATAGACACCGCACTGGCTGATATGGGCTTAGCCCCAGGACTATATCACAATAAAAATATCAACACACGTTTACCAACATGCCAGGGAAAACAGATAAGGAAGTAGTAGAGAACCTGGTGGGAAAGTTTCGAGGTAGCTTGGAAAATGAAAAGTCCGTGGACGTTGATGAGATGGCCACTCTATTGTCGTCGTTGCCTCCAAAGAAGCTGGCAGCCCGGGGCCTCGCAGTGGTAAACCTGGTTATTGGATCTCTGCGGACTGGGTTAGGCGGTAAAACCATTATAGAACTGGAATTGGACCCAGCTGTGGCAAATGGCTCTGCTGTTCTGGATACTGGAGATATTAGAACCGGGGACATTGTAAAGGTTACACAAGATAAGGCCAAAGAAGACACTCCGTTTATTGAGGGAGTGGTTGTCAAATCTGGGTCAGCTTCAATTGCGGTTGCTATAGATGAAAAATTTGAAAATATTGAATTGCAAGGTCGGCTGTGGATGGCAAAACTTGCCAACTCCATTACTTATAAACGAATGGAGGACACATTATCAGACTTAATTGACATGGAAGGGGGTTTGACTAAGCTTCATAGAATATTGATAGGACAAGAGGCTCCAGTGTTGGAAGAAAAAGATGTCTCAAGTTTTTTTGACGATACGCTTAATGATTCACAAAAATCAGCGGTAAAGTTCAGTTTGGGCAGTGATGTTTCAGTGGTACATGGCCCCCCGGGTACTGGAAAAACGTATACAGTGATTGAAATCATTCGTCAATTGGTTTCTGAGGGGAAAAGAGTTCTCGTGTGTGGTCCATCAAATATTTCGGTCGATAATATTCTTGAGAGATTGCATTCTCATATTAAGGGTGATCAGCTGATTAGGGTGGGCCATCCGGCGAGACTACTGCAGTCGAACTTAATTCATTCATTAGACATTGTGAGCAAGACTTCCAATCAAGGGCAAGTTATTCGTGATATTCGACAGGAGATTGATCAACATCTTAAAAAGGTTTCCAAGACAAAATCAGGACGGGAAAGAAGGGGAATTTATGCTGAAGTAAAAGAGTTGCGCAAAGATTACCGACAACGCGAAAGAGACGTGCTGAGAAATATTATTTTACAAGCTCAAGTTGTCGTTTCAACTCTTCATGGCAGTGGTTCAAGGTGTATCAGAAATGCATATACACAGACGGGTGGTAAACTTTTTGATGCAATTATTATAGATGAAGTCAGTCAGTCTTTAGAACCGCAATGTTGGATTCCATTGGCTGCTTATCCACATACTCCTAAACTAATAATTGCCGGTGATAATAAACAATTACCACCGACAATTAAGACCAAAGTCAACAAGTTCAAAACTGTACTAGAATCCACATTGTTTGATCGTCTGGTGAAGCTTTACGGCGAGAAGATAAAGAGGTTACTGAATGTGCAGTACAGAATGAACACCCAAATCATGGACTTTCCATCCATAGCCATGTATCAGGGCAAGCTCATGGCTGCTGAATCCGTTGCAAACAGAACCCTATGTGCAGATATTGAGGCCGTTGAAGCTGCCGATGAAACAGAAGCTCCAGTTTTATGGATGGATACGCAGGGTGATGACTTTCCTGAATCTCAAAGTGAGGATGAATTTGAAACTAGTAGATTCAATGTCAACGAAGCATCTCTAGTGAAGTTGTACGTTGAGAAGTTGTTCAACGCTGGATTGAAAGAGACAGACATTGGTGTCATTACCCCATACAGCGCACAAACCATCCTCATCAAGGGCTTATTGGAATCGTATCCTGGGGTTGAAGTGTCGACAGTGGATGGGTTTCAAGGTCGGGAAAAGAACGCCATCATCATGTCTCTCGTTCGCAGTAATGACAAGCGAGAAGTGGGATTTTTAAGTGACGAACGAAGACTGAATGTTGCAATGACGCGACCTCGTATGCATCTTTGCGTAATTGGCAATATGGAATGCATTTCGAGTGACAAGTTTATGAGATCTTGGGTCGATTGGGCAGAAGAGAACGCTCAATTGGAATACCCTGACGTTTCTGATGTACTATAAGAGGTCACTACCGACCTGGAAAATCACTGTCTGACGTCCAATAGATATAGTGTAAGACATAGCTAGCCACTTATAGAAGGTTAGCCAAGTAATGATTTCCGTGCTGTTCGCTATTGCAAAGGAATGTATATGAATGGCATATAATATAAGCTGGTCTACATGCTCTTTAAGTTGATTGTGGATCAAGGAAAAGATACATGAACAACTTATTCAGTATTAACCACCAGGATGTTCGAAATACGATATCCGCGCCGAAACACTCAACATGTCACACATGCATTCGAATCCCTACCATGTTTTATGACAAGAGTTATGGCTGGAATCAATGGAACAAATAGTGCCAATTTTATTACATTATTGTCGCTTACTTTTCGGGTCTATCAGGAAGCCAGAAAGTGAGCTCAGTGTTAGCTGATGCAAATAGCATTGTCTTTGGGCTAAAGGCAGTTATAGCAGCATTTCCCTGAGTACAATCTAGAGACGTCATTGGATACAATTTACCATCTTCCCTAAGCTGCTTTGAAATGTTTTTCGTGTCCCAAATGCAGACCTTGTTATCTGCTGAACCGCCGAAGATGAACCGACCGTCAACGGTGAATGATACGTTAGACATTAAAGATTGCCGTCTAGGTGCTAAGGGGATATGTCCGACTACTTGAGCGATCTTTCCTCCATAATAAGCATCGAATAAATAATGCGCTTTACTATCGGTCGATAGGAGAATTACCTGGCCACTGTTTGCGAATTCCAATTTTGTCCATTTGACACCAGGTGGAGTGTGTGCATCAAACGTAAGAAATGGCTCCTTGTCGTATGCCGCCATTGAGTATAAAGAGATTTTTTGTAGATCTTGTGACCCAACAGCAAACACGACCGCAGCTGGGTCAAATGCCGCCAATGATGGTGAGGGAATATTCAATATTCCTTGCGCACTGTTTGATCGCAAATCCCATAGACGAACAGTGTCATCAAACCCAGCAGATAGAAACATATCGTCAATTGGCGACACTTCAAGTGCATTCACCATGCCCTTATGCCCACGGAAGTAGCGAATATATTGGTTATCGTGTAATGAAAGATATCTGATGGTGTCATCTTCTTTACGCGACGCATAAATACAATTCATGGAGCGATGCGTAAATCGTGCCAAATCACAGCCATATTTCTTACTGTAAATTGTTTTAATGTGCTTCCCCTGTTTGACATCATATAACTGAATGGATTCATCCTCTACCGCCGCAGTTATGCAATAGCACCCCGTGTCGTCAAAGTCTATTGATGATATTTCCACCTGCGGGTTATGATATCGCAACGTCTTTGACGGCTTGAATGTCGTCACAATCTCCGTGTTTATAGGTACCGGCATTTAAGTGCTGACATCAATAGCTAAATACCTGCAGCATGTAGTTTGTCTTCTCAAATATCCCACCGTGCGGCTGATCGAACACGCGCACATGCACGCGTATTAGTTCAATTCGAAGACTCTTACCGGGTCAATTGTCGTTCTGTTGTCGGACAGGCAGGGATGAAAATTCATCGTTCACTGTTTTAGGAATCCATTAACGAATCGCTCTCCTCGACCATAATCCATGAATAATGCTCTTGGAAGGTGGAAGAGTTGCTCCCGGGCTACGAGAGGTCGGCATCACAAACATGATAGCGGGAGTCTATCAGCCAGTTGACAAGATAACGCATATAGTGGCTATAGATACACAGTATTTGAGATTCTTGGAGGAGCCACCTGTGGCGATTCAGGGTCGCGACCGACCGGGAGTGATCGGAGTCGGAACCGGCGATCGGTCGCGATCGCGAATTTTCGCAGGTTAACTACCACTCAACTCGTCTGAAAAAGGGAGCGCACCTGGGGGTAAGGTTAGTTTTCAGGTCAACTCCCGCCTGTCAAACACGCATAATAACAATGGGAACTGTGAGTTAGTGGCGAGTCTGTTTGTTGAAAACTATTCTAATTGGGATAGCTTGGTAGACTGGTACATGTTTCTTTTGACCTTGTCCTTGTGTCAGCTCTTATGGCTGGTGTCAAGCGATCCACGGGTTTGACGTGAGTATTGGCAGATTATTGGCGCCTTACTTTATACGAAGATGATACTAACTCGATACCGAACTCAAGTCTCAAGACTTCTAGCATTGAAGATAAGGATGCAAAGGGATTTGTTGATCGTTACCTTGACGTTGGTGAATGGGTTTTTGATACTTCCATCGCATTTATGGGTAACTCTCCTTATTTTGAAAGACGAAAGTAAAAGAATGGTGGATCCAACTCTTAATGTTTCATTAACGTAATAAGTCATATTTTCAATAATACTCTGTGCTTGTTGCAGCATTTTTGGCAAGTTGCTGGTGCGAAAAGAAAGGTGAAAGAATATTCAACCAATCAACAATCAGTGTCAGAGTTGTTAATTTAACCATAATTAGCGACCTTGGAATTGTTGAAAGATCAACTCCCTTAATATTCTTGGAATTGGCCATCACAGGGATTATGATGGTCAACTAATGGCAAAGGGATACAAAAAATGCATTCTATCTTTATTCTCTTCATCGATATCAGCACCAACCTGTCCAATATGCCCTGTTAGGTATATACGCACGCAACCATTATATACATACGTACAGTTATCTGTTTCTCAATCTATTATTATCCAAGCTCTTGAGCTCTGACGCATGCAGCTATAGTCTTAAATTCGAATTCGAAAGATATATTCCCAGCTAGCTATAAGCTAACATATCCAACCTTTAATTTCAACTTAGCTTCATTTTACAGCGCTAGCGTACGAGATAGATTCAACGCTGTGGATATATAGGCCGGGTGAAATGCTGGAGTAATTTACAATTCAGATTTATCTACATACATGGACTGCTGATTTTATTTACATAATCCTAATTAGCAGCTTCGTCCTCTGGGATCAATGCACCCTCCTTCTCCAGAAGTTCTGCGAGTTCGCCACTTTGAGACATGGAGACCACAATGTCATGCCCCCCAATGAATTCGTTCTTAACATACAGTTGTGGGATGGTTGGCCACTCACTGAATTCCTTGATACCTTGACGAAGCTCGTCATCTTCTAACACATTGAAAGCGGCAAACTTTTGTGGATCAACACCTTGATATCCCAAGATCTGAATGGTAGCTCTCGAGAATCCGCACATAGGTTGCTGTGGCGTTCCTTTCATGAAGAGAACCACTGGGGCTGAGGAAACGGCTTTAGAGATTGCTTCTCTCGTCTCCGTCGAGAGGAATCGGGCCAACCCAGGTGTCCTCAAAGATGGACGCAAAAAACTCTACAAGTTGTTAGGACTGAAAACATATTAATCCAACACTCTCAGGACTTACCTTAGATGCAGTGAACATACCAGCTCTAAACATTTTGTCGTTGATTTAGTGATTACAAATTGATTCCCTGTGGTTCCATTACCCTAAAACTCCGGCATCGGTCCGATTGGGACATTTTCATGCGGCTGTGCAGTTACTACTTTGGAAATATACTAATTAGATTGAACGTTAGATTCGTGCTGACATTGTGCTGGGAGGAGTCACGAGCATGCAAAACCACGGAGTAATTTACTTAGTTCATGTCTCGCGTAAAAACCGGCTGAATTACCGAGATCGAAGTTGCGGCTGAGTATTTTGGATACCGTATACGTAAGTACGGTCTTTTAGTGCCGCTGGAATTTAATTTGTCGTCACTTAATTTAGAAGATCCAATGGGATTGGCAGTTTCATATTCAACAATAGTAGCGTCAAAGCGATGTAAACTATTCACTGTAATACCTCCAGTCTAAGAAAGTCATATACGTAATTGACGAATTAATGCCCAAAACGTTGGATGCCATATAGTACTCATGCATGCAGCTGCTTATAAACTGTATAATGAGAAGCTAGCTAGGGGAAAGCGCTAGAGCCACTGCATGAGAGTCCAGAACCGGTTGAAAGTATCACTAGGTACTAGTTTATCGTTCTGAAATAGACCAACCCCAATTCCGCGCATTTATATTTTTGAGACATCGACCCTTTGTTAACTACATGTATAAATTTAGAACTGAACACAGCCGCGCAACTGTATCGGGATCTGCCTCCCCCCGCACTATAGAATTCGAAAGGATCCCTATATATTAAGGAGCTAGGGCTGTCACAATGACAATTAACCTCCATATACCAGAAAATATGTTCAACAATTCTGGAGAAACAGATAACAGGATTAGAACCCTTGCGAAGCGGCCGTTGGTTCTAGCTGCCTTTGGGGTTGGTTTCGTTTGTTTGGGCCTGAACTGTGCATCATTGTGCTTACATGTAGTCTATTCTAGAGGAAAGCAGGTGTACGGGAGCCCAATAGTTGGTATTATTGTTATTTTGATGGCATCTACGTGGATTGGAGTTGATACATTTTGGCAGCAAAGTATTGGAAAAAAGCTTCCTTGGAACGTAACGCGGACGAGGAAAGTATGCGCTTGGGTTGTTTTATGGCTTGCTGCAGTTTTAGTCGTTCAGTCTGTAATATCCTTGGCTTCTGATACGTTTTCTGTCCCCACGTATGAAGAAAGTAGCAGCGATATCCTGAAGAACAAAGAAGCCTGGTTGACCGTTGTTGACAGTCTGAATTTAGTAGCAAATTGCGTATTTGCTCTGTTAGTCAATCAGATAATTTTTTGGCCAGAATACCGGGCTGCTAGGT
Organism: Blastobotrys ciferrii; assembly: GCA_030573635.1. Taxonomy (NCBI): domain Eukaryota; kingdom Fungi; phylum Ascomycota; class Dipodascomycetes; order Dipodascales; family Trichomonascaceae; genus Blastobotrys; species Blastobotrys ciferrii. The sequence goes on from JAJMDO010000134.1 coordinate 20,619, forward strand.
CAACGTTGTGGCTGGGCGGACTCCTGCAGTTCGTTTTAGGGGTGATTGTGATAGTATGCAATTATTTCCATAACCCGGTAGCGCAGGCAAGACCTGGACTGCAGGCTTGGTTCCTGTTCTTCCAGAATACTGGCGCTGTTCACATGGCATTGGCAATTTCGAGTTTAAGTATCTCTATGGTGGTGGGGGAAAGGGATCGGTTGAGTAAGATGTCTTCCAGGTTTGTTTCTTTTTATTTAGCTTTTTCCGTCATCTGCATAATCATCACAGTTGTTTACTTTGCAATGGCATTGAAAATCTTGTCCACATCCAACCCGGCTGCTTTTATCAATGAAGCTGATGTGCTGCACGCCAATCCTGCATTGGCTGCTGTTGCTTTGTGTCTTGATGTTATTACTTCAATTGCCGCGGTTAAACGACAAAGTAAACCAAAATCAAACCTCTATGTCGAAACCATTGACCTTTCTCAGCTATCTCAATTGCAAAGTGATGCATATGCAAATCTCATCGATCGATACAGCCATCAGTACCCCGGTGCGCCCAGTGGGCGTGAAGCTATCTCTTTAATATCTGCTTATACAAGGACAAGCGTGTCCGGAATCGACTGTGTCGTACTGAGGATCTATAAGCCTGAGAATAACAAGAAGAGGTTGACACAAATGAAGAACTGGGCGATTTCGAAGTACATACCACCTGAATCATATGAACAGATTCGCGAATGGGAAAATCTAGACAAACAGGAAATTATACCCTTAAGCGATCTTGAAATGAGCAAGACAAATTTCTTTGAAACGTCGTCTATCTGCTCATCCGCTTCTTCTGATAACACTGTCACGATGTCTAAAAACAAACTCAAACGGCTCCAGAAAAAGACCGCGAGGGCAGGAAAGAAGGAAAATGCTGTCACATTTCCACTTGATACCCCAAAGACGGCAGAGCAAATCCAACAGGAAATAGAATTCAACGAAAAACTAATGAATACCGAAGCACTAGTACTATTGACGAAAATAGAGGACTACGACCTTACAAGTACTTTGAATGGGAGGCTTGGTAAGTTTCTACAACGCCTTTTTGGAAAGGAATCAAAGACCAGATGGCTGTGTGTACGGTTGGGTCTTCTCGCATTTCATTGGCCATTTAGGCAGTCGACGTTCTATTGTGGGACATCTCGCCGTCCGGTTGCCAGGAATGCAGCAATATTGCGTGCGATAACCGAATGGAACAGGCAGCTACCCAAAAAACAGCGATGTTTGATACACCTTGACCCAAAATATGAGCAGGATTCTGCTGAGATGGCAATAACCCCTAGTGGGTGGCGCCCAGTACAACTGCCACCGTCACAGATCATCGACCTACGCCCACACAAAGGCAAAACCCTTGAAGAATATTTAAAGTCGGTCAAATACCGTAACCAAAGCGGAGCTTTTAACAGTGCAAACGGACGAGCGGTTGAATCTCACGATTTCACCGATGAAGAATGTGCTACAGCGTTTAAATTGTGGGCAAATGTCGCCCAAAAGCGCACTGCTGACGGAAACACTACGGTGTTAGCCACGCCGAATGAAGCCATGTTCCAGACTCTTGGTCATAGCAAGTATCGTTCATTATTATTTCTCAAGGTGGAAGACGAGGTAATCGCCTCATGCCTACTTTTTCGCTTGGGTGAAACGATCACGTCTGACCTACAAGGTCTGAATCATGACAAGGCGCGCCAATTCAAGGCCTATTTTGTCATGATGCAGAAAACCATTGAAATTGCTCTAAAGAAGGGCCGCTCCTTTGTGGATTTCGGTCCCACAACCAGCAAGCCAAAAATCGATATTGGCTGTAAAAGCATATCTCTAAGGGGTGGAATTTTTAGTGAGAGTATGCTTTTAAACCTTATGCTCAAGTTTGCCGCCACCAACGTCAAGGTTGACGCTTCGTCAAAAACCACCTAACTGTCGTAGCTCTACCGCAAATTAAGCTAGCGAGAGTAATATATAACCAAAATATCATAGTGTGGATAAAGATATGGACTTCTATCCTTTGAGTAGGCTAAGAAGTGGCCACCGGCAGGTGCAGCGGTAGATTCCTTTTGAAGTTTTATCCGACAACCACCAAACAGACAAAAAAGTAGGAAAACGTAGCAGTTATCCGGGTGGTATGGTATTTGGATGTATGCCTATTTTTTGAGCAGCAACGTGAAAGTCTGTCGCTCGCTCAGGACTGCGGCTAACTGTTTCAGGAAAGGGTGGGTGATTGTGATCATCTGATAAGATTTCTAATATTTCCAGATCGGGAACGGGAGAACGGATGAAGTCGGAACCGGGTTACGTTTCTCGCAAAGCCGGATCTGATTATTTAACATTCTTGACACGCACAATACAGGGTTAGACCACGAATTTTTTTTTTGTTCAAACTAGTACAAAAGAATTGGTGAAGTCTTTTGCAATGTCGTTACCTATTGCACCTAGTAAGGGTGCTGTTAATGTGACAAAGCTATGTTCTCGGCCAAGGGAGACGGGTGCTACAATTGTGACCTCCAAGGAATGGACTCTTCCGCCTCGGCCCAAGCCCGGTCGAAAACCTGCATCGGAAAGCGGTGGCAGTGGCGCAAAGAAAAAAGCAGTAACTGGTGCGAAACGTAGTAAAAGCTCTAATAAGGAGGATAGCATGACAGAGGAAGAGTTGCGGGTCGCACTGAAGCAATCGCAAGATGAAAATGAAAAACTGCTACGGCGCATACGAAATCTAGAGAATGAACTAGAGACGCATCGTCAGATGACCAATAATAACCCAAAAATCATCAACTCTGAACCGGAGCCACTTGATCACGCGACTACTGGTTCGGGTTCTGGTTCTGATTGTGGATTATGTGATACTGGTGGGAGCTGTGTTTGTGACCATCTTGGCCTCAAGTCCGCCTCCTCGGGTCAAACTACATTAACTAACGGGCCTGATTTGACAAACTTTGATGAATATGAGTACTTTAAGCCTCTTGAAGCAGTTCCATTGCGCAAAAGAGTTAGGAGAGACAGCGAATCTAAGCCTAAGACCTTTAACAAGTTCAAACGATTATACGAGACCTCTAGAGAACATGACCTGACCCCACAGTTTTCGAAACCTTTGATGAAACTTAACGAACATACTAACGCCAATACTAATACCGATAATGACACAGCACATGATGATGACGATGATGATGACATGTTTTTTGCAGCAGGTGCAAAGTCCTCAGCCAACATTGACCCATGTGGTTTTTGTTCTACAGGAACGCCTTGTTTATGTGCGGAAACGGCAAAAGCAGCAGAGCAGCAGCGAAGGAGCTCCACAGGCTCTTGCCTTCAATGTCAGGGAGATTCAATAAGGACGCTGTTTTGTTCCACTCTGTCCTCCGTAGCAGAACCTCATGTCGATTTAGGGGCGACTGTTTCGTGTACTGAAGCGTTCCAAACTCTGTCACGCCACAGAAACTTCAACAACATGGAAGTTGGGGAAATTGCAAAGACGTTGCGAACCGATGGCTCAAGGGTAAACGTTGAAAGTATTTCCAAAACTCTTCAAGAGATGAACAACAAACGATAGAATCTGTTTGATCATTGGCCAGTCGGTGCATTTTTGTACATACATTAACTATTCTGATGAAAGGCCTCGAAGCCGTGAGGTCGTGTATATAAACATTTCATGCTCATGCAGTACTAATATTAATTACAATAGGCTAGTTAAGTCTGCTCAAAATCCATACCTTCTTGCGTTGACGACAAGAAAGACAATCAACTAAGGTAGCCCCGCGTTGCGTGCCACCACAAGCTTCCACAAGGTTATTTACCGAGTTTTCCCATAGTATATTATATAATTATGCACAGAACAGTTTTTACGAAGAATATAATCACCGGCTTTATAGCTGGAAACGTGAGCACATGATCGCCCATTGGGACTACATTTCTACAAGTTCGGTTGATTAGATTGATAAGGTAAAGTGAACGGATCTACAGGCAATATCCATTCACATATCGAGCATAGAACAAGCACAGGCACGGCTTTCGGCCTCTTTGACTTGTATACTCAGGACACAAATTCGACTACTAGATCTAACTGGTTCAAAGATTAATCTATAATGTTAATTGTCGACATATCTTATCTGTGAATTTAAGGAACTTGGAAGGCCATCGATCCAAGCTTAAGTCGAAGGTATATATAATTTTCCCTTGTATCCAGATGCCTACCGCCGTCACTATGTGTGGTCGATCTATGGGCCCTTTAATTTAGCCAATGGTGTATGGACACAATTGTAAAATGCGTGTCGGTCGACAGTTTACCCCAGAATTGTATGATACTAGTCCAACATACGGCCAACAGCTATAGGCTAGACACTCTGTCCAGGGAGCACAGATCATAGGATCACGAAAATATTATTCAAGTTATAAAACAAAAAAGTCTTTTAAATTGGCTGTCTAAAACTTAGAGGTGGTAACATTAACGCCCTCAACTGCAGCATCGTTGACAAACCAAGCGATTGGAACATTCAAGCGAACCGCAATGTTATTAACCATCGCGGCTGGTAGTGATGAATTTGGGGTCAGAAACACCTCTTTCAAAATTGGTGCCTTGCCCGAGCCCTCGGCCACGAAGGCAATGTTCTTAGCAGCTTCCAACACCGGGAACGTAATAGTGATTCTTCTTGGAGGTGGCTTTGGAGAATCTTCAATTGGAGCCACTAGACGGGAGTTCTCTTGGAGGAGGGCATGACCAGGGAATAGAGAACAAGTATGTCCATCTGGACCGCAACCGAGCAAAATTAGGTCCAAAACACCATCAGCACCGAGGGTCTCAGTCATAGTACCTTCATAGTCAATGGCGGTCTCTTCAGAGGATTCGTTCATGCACTTATGTTCATTAATGGTGTAAACCTTCGGCTTGTCACCTGTCAAATGATCCAAGAGTTCTCTTTTCAACAACCCATAGTTAGAATCCTCATGATCCAACGGAACAAGTCTTTCATCCGCAAAATAAACTCTCCACTTGGCCCATTCAACATCAGTACGGTCCTTCAGTCCGATGCGAAGTGTCTTCACTAGAGAACCACCAGACACGGCGACATTGAACACACCCTTGTTCTTCAGTGCCTCTTTTTGAGCCTTAACAATATATTCGGCAGTTGCGTCTGCAACTTCACCCGATTCGCTGTACGCATAAACCTTCGACATTGTCCTTTTTAAACGTAGATGTCATTTGTTGTTTATTCGGCTATAGCCTATAGTAGTTCGGTTGCGCCGATCCTTTGCGCCCTAACCCTGCTCAACAATTTAATCAGCTATAGCAAACTAGATAGCATCGACGCGGAGCAAGTAATTCGCCTCATAACAATTAAAGATCGTGCAATGCATATATCGCTAATGGTTTGAGGGGTATAATACTGAGCTGGTGATTTCCACTGTGTAGTGCCCATAAGCAAAGCGTACAATTGGCAAAAGTAATGAGTTAGGGTTTGGCCGATAGCCGTTACCAACGTTCAAAAGCTGATCTTTAGTTTCCCGTGCATGATACTCTCATGATAATCTTTGCAGAAAAAGAACCATATGCATTGAATGACGTGAAATGTAGCGTCTTCACTCAAACTTGTAAGCTTAATTATAAGCAGCACAAACGGACCATGAAATGACCCGATCGCGAGAAGACAATTAAGTTTAAAAGCTTCCTCCCGAAACCAGCTGTACAATATACAATAAAAGAGAAAAGAACAATATATATTTAAACTGCTTATTCGACTGATTGTTTGATATCTAGGTCCGTGAAATCTCGAGCTAGTTTTAGGGAATCAAGACCTCCAGCGTACTTTTCCATGAGATTGATTTCATGAAGATAAGTTTCATAGCGATAGGACATTCGAACATCTGGAACATTTGTCTTTTCCATCGAGTTGCCAGCAGGTCCGGGTTCAGTGTAGTTCTTGCCGAGCCAGTGTTTTTTGATTTCTGCTTCAAAACCAGATTGGAGAACGGAGTTCCGTGCCAGTTCGCACATGTCTACGTTTGAGAGCTTGTAAATTTGTGCAGCAACAGAATATTCCTCAATAAGAGGTTCCCTAGTGTAGGAGAATTGGAGAGGGTCGTCTGTAGAAAGAGAAACATTCATACCACGCTTGAAGTAGGTATAGAATGGATTTTTGTCATAGGTCAGGAACAGAGCATTGTTGCTCAATGGAGACATTGCAATAGGAATTTGGTCCATATAATACAAATACTGGATGAATGGAACCTTTCGGAGTAAAATACCATGACTGATACCTTGGGAGCACAAGAAAGAAGACACCAAATGCTCTGGATTACCAGCCTCACCACAGTGTGGACGAAGTACAAAGGTGTTGTATCCACGCTGTTTTCTCCATATATTGACAGAGGCAATGTTGGCATAGAGATAGTAAATGTAATAGGAGTAGGGCGGGTTTTGAGGATTGTTCCAGTACTTTGGTGTCGGAAACTTGCGGTATTCCTGTCGATCGGCTTTTGATTCGTCGTCAACTGAATCAAAGCCAACCACACGTTGGAGGAACACATGAAGTTTTGGGTGAGAGGCAGGATTTTGAGTTACTTCAAAAAGGGGCTGGAAGGTATTTTTGACAATCTCTTCAAAATTGTCAATTAGTCCAGTGCTCTTGTAAATGTTGTACAATCTAGGGACTTGGACTAACCAACGAACGTTTGGTGAAATCAACTTGTTGTCAATAACCCAAGCTGCCAACTTATCCCACTCATTAATATCACGGCCATAAATGGAAATACGATATTCCGCCATTTGGTACTTGCTTTGTTCTAAATCCTCCACAACTTCCTTAGTGATTTCCGCCAAATAACGACCCTTGATGTAGTTGTCAGTCTTGAGGAAGATTTCTCTCAAACGGGATTCGCCGATAGGGTTGTATTTCAAATTGAACTTGTCAAACCGGTGGAAAGTATCTTTGTGGGCATGCATATCCAACGTGTCGATACTCAAGTCGTAGGCAGAGAGCTGCAAAGATTCAAATACCTCACTAAGAGTGAGGAGTTGCTGATCTCTGTATATGACAACCTCCTTGGGATTCTTCTTCATTTTGTATTTAATGAAGCGCAGCAAATGTTTTTGATTCATACATGCCGAATGGTGAATATGCGTATCTACCTTTCGGACGTTGTAGAAGTCTCTGTGAGGGGTCTTTTTCGATTCGGAAATTTCATGGTATTCGTTCAACAGCGAATACAAATTCCACTTTGCCTCCAAGTATTCCAAACGTCGGAAAGCAAAACTCTTAGATGGACCTTCGCTGCTAATGGCAATGATTTCGTTCAAATCCATATAAAATTCCTTGATTGTCGGAACGTGAGACACGGGGAACCCTTGATTCATGGAATCTTCATTTTCATAGACTTGGAATACACCACTATCATCCAATTGAAAAGTCATACTATCCTCCACGTTGGGGATATCACAATCTTCAAAGTTGAAATCATCACCAATTTGTTTTCCCAGAGGACGTTGGCTGGACCCCTGTATAGTATTGTGATCGTGTTCAAACTCCTTGCTATCTTTCCACGCAGGTCTTGGAGGTGGCGGGTAGATCTTCCAATCAGGCTGGTTCTTGGGGTTGTCGCTATCTCGCTGAAGTGAAATTCGTTGATACTTGTGTCTCATATCCAAACATTTTTGAACCTTCTGATACATAGATCGTAATTCACTTGTGACGCTTGGATCTTCATATTCACCTGGCCGAGCAAATGTGCCATGTGTAGTTTGGTCGGCGAATGACTGTCCAGGCAAAGGCATCCCCGCCTTATTCGCGTCGTCACTGACATTAATTTGGTGCGGAAATACAGGAGTAGGGGTCTTCTTACCACCCTGTTGGAACCTGGAAGCCTCACTGTCTAGATCCAGCAACGGAGGAGGCGGTCTAGTGAATTCCGCTTTTTGGTACGGAGAGTTGGATGCCGAAGTACCATTGTGATGCTGCAAAGCCCTATACTTTGCCTCCATATTCAACATAGTTTTTTCATCAGCATATGAGTGCATCGATGATGCTCCTCCATGAGAAATCATACTTTCAGTTTCATCCTCATCATCGTCATCAAAGGTCATTGAAGCGCGACGTTCATAACTGTTGGGTACGTGATCAAACATCGACGTTTCGGAAACACGTCGACTCAACCTTCTTGCCCCCTCGGCATCACTAGCTCCGTCAGCCATAATTACAATTTCCTGTCAAATGACTGTTATCAACACAGTGTGCTAATCGGGGACCCTGATCGTTTTTATATACGCGGCGGAGTTGGGGACATTCCGGAGGCCGACGGATACCGGTGGGTGTAAAACCATGACGTACGTTAATTTGTTGAATTACAATGAATTAGCCACATACATACGAAATACCTAGCGCTATATGACTTCTTTCCTTTTTTTTTTTTTTTTTTTTTTCTTAGGTTAGAAGTCAGTAAACACCAATTACCTTCCAATTTTCAAACGCCTTATTGACAATTAAGATTTAAAAAGGCAACCGGCCCAATTGGATTCTTCGTTATTTACATAAATTAAAACCAGGCCCGGGCATCAAGTGCCTTGTATATAGGGGGTAGGCGCGTGCATGCTTTGCTGAGCTAAGGACTATGGTCTAAAGCTAACAGTACGTTCGGTTAACATGGAACTACATGTCATCTCTAACAGTACTGTCGGATAACATGGAACTACATGTCATCTTATGTACGGAAAATGGATTGCAACAATCGAAGCTATTCACTACCGAAATACTATAAGCAGTCGTTTGCCAACCCTATCCCCCAAGAGTTTCAACGGCAGAAGTCAGCTGTACGAGAGCAGAGACAGAAATAAAGCTTATATCTGAGTTCGTCTAAAAAATGGAATTGTTATTATATGTAAGTAAACATTAGTCGTCTCTATTATTATTTTCAGTGATTAAATTAGACCCAGCCGCCGACGATATCGACCCACCGACTCAGACAGGAACCGTCTTTGCCTTCAATCTCTACAACATCCTTATCACAGCGACAACGACATCCAACACCATTGATGACTTCTGGATCGTAGTTAGCCCAGTATTCATCTTCTTCTAGTTGTTGTTTGTCATTCTCATCGGTGATGTAGGGAACATGTGGTCGTTGACGTTGAGGAGCATTAGCTGGACAATGTTGAATAGTTGTGTGTCGATATCCAATATCGCGGAAATAATGAACTTGTTCCGGTTCGAGGAAGAGCCCAGCAGCAAGAGAGTGTACAGGCGCGTCACCCCATCGCTCAGTCCAGAAACCACCTGATCGTTCGAGAGAATCAAAGAAATCAGAATACTCCTTCGATCGGAAGAAATCCATTCTTGCGATTTCAAAATTAGACCAAAAATGACACATGTTGTACACTTCACCGTACATTGCCTCTGGGTGGACATAGCCATCTTCTGCGTCCCATTCGTCCCATTCGTAACTTAGTTTTTTGTATTTGTTCCTGCGATAACTGTCCTTATCAAGGAACGCTTCATCGGGCAGATGCTCTTTAAGCTCTTGTTCCCGCTGTTTTTGTTCCTCTTCTTTTCGTTTCTTTTCGGCGGCCTTTTTCCGCCTCACAGAGCCAGAATCTCGGTTGTTTGTCTCTGCTTTTTCAAGTTCATCATCACCAGGATGCTTGATGAAAAGCTCCCAAAGTCCGGTGGAGGTCATATTTCGTTCCCGCTTAAACTTTGTCGTCTGGCGAAACAAGTTCGGTACAGTTTCAACCAATTCTTTAATTACAATAGTGAAACCATAAACCTTATTGTGTTTTTGCATGTAGACAAATGGATCATATGTGATGTCACAGAAATATTTCACGTCCGGTTCAACTCTCCAATACCAATCATACTTCAACAATAGTGGATGATTGAAGAACTTGCCAGAATAAAATCTGCACATCTTATGATAAGATTCCATATTACCATACATGATGGCTCGATCTCCTTGTTGAGCGATAGCCTCCGCCACCTCCTCTTCATCGGCCCATTCAGGGAAGTTCCAATCCTTCTCGTCTATTGTACCAAACTCGACTTTTGACTTGGTCACGTTCATTATGGCCTGTTTAAATGTCGAATTAAATGGCTCGTCGTTAAGAAACACATACGGATAATTGAACCAACGGTTAAAATGTCGTTCCAATGATCGTATTGATTGCGTAACACCTTCGATCTCGGAATTTCGGGCTAAGACGACTAAGACGGCATTTGCTCTTGGCTGGTCCACTTGAGGTTCAGCGCATCCAATCACAAACGGCTTGTCAATTTGACTGGAAATCTCTCGAACTCTTGGAGTTTTGTTAACCACCACCGCCTCCAAAAATGTTTTCCCACCAAAAATACGCAGCAACACCAATGTACTAACTGCTAACAAAATCAGTGGCAAAAACAATGCCATAAGCAGAGGTGTCGTTATATTGTGGGTCAAACGTATCCTTATGCCCGCCACAAATCTTATATACCGCCAGATCCGAATCAAGAACCTCAACGTATGCGACCCATATTCTTTGCTATTGCTATCCTTCCCCTGTTTTTCACCATTTAATAGACCCTTCTCGTCATCATATGGGTATATTATGCGTGAGCCTAGCCGCTTGAACCAAAGTCGCATCCTTCCCTTTCAAACACACAGAATCTAAGCGACAGAACTCTAACAGGTTCAAAGTTTCAGCATACACAGGTATAAATAAGTGTGTTGGGCCCTGGATAAAGTCAATATGCACCTAACGCCAAAATTGTCAAAAGGACAGCGTAGCCTTGAATTCCTTGCCAGTAAAACGAAGGGAAAAAGGTAGCTAAAAAAAAAATCAAAAAGGGGGAGATCAAAAGCGCGTATACGCGGAATTTGACAACCGAGATTTCCAACGGGGACGGGGATTCGGCAACCCGCCCGACTTTTTCTATTTTCCAGTTAATCTTTTTGACGTTGGCATTATAAAACATACACAAAGTTTACCATCCTTAACTTTACACTATACGATTAGTCTACGTGATTGAGATCATTTGATTTCGAAATGCCTTGGCAGAAAAGAAATTAAGTTAGTAGGTCTATTATTCGGTAACTAGTTTGCATACTTCGAACGAGCACGAAGTTTAACACCATTCTTATAGAAAAGGACTGGAATCGCAATCATAAACACATTTGCGATCCCAAGGATTGTACATCCCCAGCCAACTGGGAAATTCTTCGGCCCGAGATGTGTGTAGAGAGCCCGGGCAAAGAGAGGGAATGCAGCTGCAAGGCATGCTCGGAACATGCCGTTTCCTGCAAATACAGAAGCTTGGTATCGAGGGAAAGAAGAGGCCATATAGTTGAACAACGTTTGGAAACCAGTGAAAGCACCGCTAGCGAAAAGCGCCGCTCCTATTAAGGGGCCAATCCAATGCGCAGTAGGAGTGCTGGCCCATGCAAAGATGAAAACACCGGTTGGTTGAAGGACAGCACCCACAATTGAACTTGGTAAAAACACTTCGGGTGGTACTTCTTCACCTCGCTCTTTAGGTGCCGTGTATACTCTATAGAGAGCTGGCAAATAGAAGCCACCACCAAGAAGAACACCAATCATGATACTGACATACCCAACTCCTGTTTCGATCATATTGAACCCATGAATATCAACAAAGACAAGTGGGAAAGCCTCAAACCACAAGTACATGATTGCGTACATGAGGGCGATGTAAATATTGATGAAAAACACTACCGGCTCTCCAAAAGCAATTTCAATTGGGCGCCAAAGGGTATCGATAGCAATCTCCTTGGCATCCATTTCGCTTACCTTCAAGTCACCCTCAGAGACGATAGCTTCATTTCCAGTTACCCGTCGAAGTCGTTGAGCTTTTCGATACAATAAGGTCAATTGTGAGGACTCGGGTAAAAAGAAAGTCAAAATGCAAAGTGTAGCACCGTCAAGAATTAGCAAGAACCAAAAAGTCCAACGCCAACTAACCAGTTCTGCCAAAGCACCACCAATCAAGGGCCCCAAAACTGGACCACAGACTGCACAAACGCCCCAGGATGCCAACCCAATAGGGATTCTGCTAGGCTGGATAACATCTCCTACAGATGCACCGCCAGTTGCTAATGCTGGAGAAGCGAAAACTCCTGCCAAAAACCTCAATACCAGAAATGCAGCAATATTTTTAGACAAGGCAGTTGGAATCTGAAGTATGACAAAGATTGCCAAGGTAATAATGTAGATGTAGGTCCGACCAACAGCTGGATGTTCGGACATTGGTGAAAAGATCATTGGCCCCAATCCATACCCGATAACAAATAGCGACAGCGGTAGATAAGAGACTGTGAGAGACACATTGAACTCTTCCATGATCTGGTCTACGCCAGGGATGTAGATTGAAGAACCAATGTAAATAGAAGTAGTCAACAAACCCACCTGCATAATGAAGAGTACCTTTTTAAACAGAGGCCAGTTTTTAGGGTTCTCCGGATCATCAGGTCCATCCCAATCAACAATTATCTGCGGTTTTTCGTCCTTCCCAATTTCCAATGTCCTGGCAGTTTCACCATCATCGCCTGCTTCCTTTTTCTCTGTTATCTGGAGCTCTCCTGTATTATTGGATCCATCAACAAGATATTTCTCGGGGACTACGTAATCAGCTCTTTCTTCGGGATGCTTAAAAACGCTTTTACCCGAAAGCTGACATACTAGGCGCCCAAAAAAACTATCGCGAATGAAGATAGGAGTATGCATATATATACTAGATCTAGCTGTAAATGTGAAAATATACAGAGCCTATATGGCCGTACCAACCGCCCCTTTTATACCAGTTCCTGATTACAATTTTTTTTTTTTTTTTTTTCGGCAGCCTTCCACGGCTGACACAAAGTTAAATATGCATGCACAACAGACTTAGCCAAAAAAACTGCCCGTACCTTAGATCCGACACCATCATCTAAAACCCGAGACGGAGAACATTCGGCTATAATTATATCTGTGTTTACATAGTTAGCACCCCTAATTCAACGTGACAAACCGCTAGCCCTAACTCTGTAATTTTACCGGGGCGTAACCGTCTTAACCCAGTGGACGTCGCGGATTTTCGAGGCAATGATCTGCAGGTTTTTGAGCTTAAGCACAACCGCTGATCCAAAAATCCCACGCATCCCACTTTTCGACCTCAAAAGCAATTTCGGTCGCTCCAGGTCCGGGGCCCTAGGTCAATTCAGGTTTACCTTTAGCAAATTGCCAAAATGCGACCTTTAAAGTAGCATAAAGCTTTCTTACTGTGTATATATACTCCTTGATTCTGTATTTGCTTAATCTAATTAATTCCAATGCTATGTTAACTATTGGAAAATCCCTTCACTCAAACTCCGCATTTTGCGCGAGGCGCGCTTTCGTATGCACGTCGATTGCACGGTAATGTTTTTAACGACGTTGATTTGTGTGGTAGAACACCATTTAAAGCAAACCCAGGCTAGAACTAGATCATGATCAGAACGTAACTATAGTACGTTGCTATATATGTTATATTAGAAAGATTCGACCTTTTGGCACCCAATTCCATGCATATGTACTATATACCTAGCTAGCTAAAATTAAAGCTATACTCGATCCAGAATCTGGACGAAATATTGTATCTATTCTCGGGGATGGCTTTCGCTGTCAGTTAATTTGATAATTTAAATGGGCAACACGAACTGCGACATATTTGTTAGCCTAACCACTTAGTTTATCAGTATAGCCTTTCGTACCCCTTTCAGAAAAAAGGCTAATTCTGTTGCTTGCCCTGTGAACTTTGTTTAGCTTCCCAGAACCTTATTTAATCTGAAGAGCGCCAACTGGCATAGTTGTATGCTCATTTTGCTTTGTCCCAAATAGAAAAAACGGTTATTCTTCTTAATTAGGATTCTGTACATCACGATACAATCTAGGAGGCTTATAGCGTGCCCCAGAGCTAATTTTGGGGTTAGGATTTGCAGAGGCTCGCCCCATGGTTCTGCGAGGCCTCATCGAATAGAACTAATTAATTACTGCGCATAATCTCGAGCGAGGCGAGCCCAGGGGGTATGGGGCATGCCCTCAGAAAACCATCTCTCTTGTTAGGATTTGCACGGGGCCAGCCCCTGCACACCTGTAGCTCTGCGAGGCTTCATGGAATAGAAAGAATAAACCACTACCAAAATAACCTCGAGCGAAGCGAGCGCTGGACTATGGGAGCATACCTCAAGAATCGACGAGGAACTTACCTGAGAAGCTGTAAATTCTTAGTTAAGCAGCTTTTTTTCATTTGGAAAAATGCAACAATAGTTGAATGGCGTTTTCTACTGGCATAATATTTAGTTGCGTGTAACTGCAGACAGCTTTACCCACGTTGTCCCGCAGGAAAAAAAAAAAATAAAAAAAATAAAAAACTCGTTAGGTATGCATATTACATATTAATTTAAATTATCTCTTGCGTTTGCTAGAGCTTCGAATTAATGCGAGGTCTTGTAAAGCATCATCAGCTTTGAGAACCGAGACGCCTTGAAACGAGCGCGATGTGTGCCGTGTGGATGGTGCATCCCGCTCTTTTGCAAACAACACCCCCTCCAAATCGCGATCACTCAAACCCTCAATGTCACTGGGTCCTGCGGTTGACTTGTTTCCCGCGCCACTTCTACCACCGCCACCGCGCCGCGACTTCGTCGTGGCGGTGGTCTCAGCGCCAGACATGCCCGAGAGTTCGTCATGCGTGTTTTCACCTCGTCGGCGCGTATTGCGACGGTCTAATCCAGGAGATCCTGGCGCCAATAGTGTCGTTCCATTACCGTTCCCTTGATGCTGGCTGTCAAGGAAGACACTGTGATCATTGGCTATGTCCAACAGGGCCTTGTCTTCTCGCAACTTCTTTCTCTGGGCTTCTAGTCGACCAACCAAGCGATCTCGAACCATTTGCATCATCTGCTTATACTCATTCTCCGCTTGTTCCACCTCTCGCTGATATTCTGTCAACGTACGGTCAACCTGGTATTGCTCCCATAACTCGAGCCGTGTCAACTCGTAATCCCGTTTCTCCTCTATATCTGCCACTTCTTCCAAAAACTCCGGATTTACACCCCCGTGTAACGACGATAAAGTAGTTTGTAACCCATGCAGCATCTCCCTATACTGAAGATCCCGTTCAGCTTCAAAAGTCTCCTCGATCTGTCCTAGTCGGTTCGATATTGTCAGCCTCCGTCGATCCCGTTTACCAGCCGCTGTAGTTGCTGGAGCCATCCCCATCTCCCCATTGCCTCCATAATATGCCCCGTATTGCCTATAGTAATCGTCCATCCTTCCTATCCTCTGTTTTGTACGTCACTACTACGCTCCCCACGACGCTCAATATTCATTTATCGGGTTTCCCAACCGTGAAACCCTAACCCTTTTTGTTTTTGTGAGGACCGGGCCACACCACGACTACGTACGATTGGACGTCGTTCTATCAGTAATTCATTAATTGGTTCTTTCTGAAAAAAAAAAAAAAAAAAAAAAAAAAAAAAAAAAAAAAAAAAAAAAAAAAAAAAAAAAAAAAAAAAAAAAAAAAAAAAAAAAAAAAGGCAAAGTGCTGTACCACTTCCTTTGAGTTTGTGTCTAGTTTATAGGTGGTTCTAGTTGTTACATGGTAAGCTCGTAACGACTGGAGGAAATTGGTAATTGAAATATCAGTGTAAATGGGATGTGGCTAGTATAAGGACTTCTTAGAAAAAACGAGGGCATATTTTACTTTATGGATACATGTGCCTAAAAAGAAAATGAGTGATCATACGCGTACGTAGATTTTCTATATGTACGGGCGTACGTACTATAGCTATAGTGCGAGCTAGCTAGCGCTAACAATTAACATTTGATTCCAATATTAACGTATACGTCCGCGTACACATGTACCTGAATTTGACACAAAGTTAACGTTAAATAGTGTTTGCAAAAATTAATTGAAGCTATATATACATGTGCACTAACAAATCGATCCACTTCTGCACTGATCATGCGCGCATGCATGAGGCAACGATTGGTTAGCGTTGGAGAGATATAGTATTAAAGCATGTTTCAAATGTTTGTCTAGCTGGCCAAATTAAGCCTTTCATATTGATTATGCATTGATGTTTAACTGGTGCACTTAGTGGTAATGTTAGACGTCTTACATTTATAAACATGTCCATTTATTATTAAAACAACCTCAACTTCAACATATACCGTCTTCTCGATCTACTTTGTTTCCCCTATTAGCTTCAGTTTGTCCTATCCTAGCTAGGTAAATCAGTGACTTCAGTGAGGAGGCGTTAATCTCCACCCCAGGACCTGTAAACCTAGTTTGGAAGTGTAGCCACTCTCTATGGTGTTTCTCGAATAGGCTGAAAATATTGGTACGTTCCTGTTGAAAAAAAAATAAAATAAAATAAAATAAATAAATAAATAATAGTGGCTCGTATATTCACTAACTAGCTAATTACTCGTTTCCTGCAGAGGGGCACAGCATTTGCTTTCTGTTTGGAAGAGAACAACAGGATGCAGGATAATTTACAATTATTTGCAACAACGGATGCACTCATTAGCCTACTGCGTCCCGCGAAGGAGGATGGCAACTAAGGGGTCCGGGGGCGTCCCCTCCGCGCCAGAAAAAGGGATGAAATTTTCAACGCCTCAACGTTTTGTTCGAGATCGATAATATATCTCCGATGCATGCAGGAAGGCGTGGTACTGTAACGTTAGCCCTTTGATCGAGTACATGAAGCCACAAAACCCCTGTTTGGGGAGGAACCAGGATGATGAGACATGGTTGCAGACCGTTTAACTCAGATTGTTTTATTGTGTTCGTAGATAAATGCTTACTTGCTTGTTTCAGGGTCCCGGCGGATTGTTCGGGTTGCCCTGATACAAAGACACAGACGAAGAATGAGAAAAAGATCCAGTACGCTGTTTCAGGGAGACAGTTACATTATGTATGCATGCGTGCGCACTTGCACCAGGGGGGTCTGCAGCGCGTGGTTGTGCGCGTACACCAGTTAACGTTGACCAGAGCCTAGTTAATAACGTTAGGCGGCAGGTTAAGGTTTAGGCAAGTGGCAGCGCCAAAGGGGCGGAAGGGGAAGTAAGGGCCCTTTGTCGTAGAAAGAAGGGGGTATTGCATTTCTTTGTGCGGCGAACTGGTCAGGTGGTGGTGGGTTGCAAGAGCATTGCAGTCATCAAACAATGGTACAGAAAGTTGCATTGGAACGGAATTTCGGACATGCACAGTGCTTTTGCGGCGGATGATAAACGAAAAGCCTGTGAGACTGGGTTTTAATGATTATAACATCCATACAATGTGAAATTGCCACTTTACGAGATCGAAATCCATGTCAGATTGAGTTATAACCCCTTGGATCTGCAAGATCGGTTACCCATTCAGGAAGAAACTGAAGCTGATCTTTGCATCAATGGGTTTCATGTTTTCTTTTTCGCTGCCCATGCAATAAACGGATTTGTCAACACGGCAAGCAGCAGCAGAACATATTTAATAGCTCCACGGGCCCCTCCTCTGTAGATTGCAGCTCTGGATATATTATATTTAATACGTGCGTTGGTTGCCATTTTTTAATTTACTTCCCCACACACCAGCAGCAGGGTTGTTCTATACGATAAAATTTTAATTATCCTCTTTGTCTCGATCGATCAGTTTCGAATCCCCCCCGCGCAGCGCAAGTATCACACACATTATAAAAATGATCTCCAAGCCACTCCCAGATGTTCCAGTCACAAGACAAAAGCGACTTCCACCTCGACCGCTTAACATACAGAAGCCTATCGACAACTCTGACTATCACGGCCATTCGCATAAGCTCTCGTTACTGCCAGTGCCCCCTAAAAGTCCCAACCGCATCCAGCGCAACTATCACCACCATCTAAAACTTCAGGAGGAAGAGGAAGAGCTTATTCGACACCACCGTTTCGGTATTATGATGATGATGAACCACACAGAAACTTCCTCCAAGGCTTCTTCGCTCAACGTTGATGACGCTGTCCAGTCTTTTATTAATGAAGATCTCTCCATGTTGGACTCTTTCGGCCAGATTGAAAGCACAAACACATTCGGTCAAAGTTTAAAGCCTTCACCAAATCTTTCGTCGTCGACAAACACATCGCCTGATCTAAACACTATAACTCCAACTTCGTCACTGACTACAGATTCTACTGCTAACACATCCCCTGCATCTTCAGTCGAACACACTTCGCCTCGCCTGAAAAAATATCCGTCCATCGCTGGCCGCCTGCGATCGCACTTTAATAAACGAACCCCATCAAACCCAACCCCAAGCAATAGCTTCAAGGTCTATCGCTCAGCAACGACGCCTACGCCTTCCATACAAATGACTTTTGGCTCCGAAAAATCAAACAACTAATCACACTATTTATACTGTATAGCATTTTAACCGGTTCTCATTTACCCACTAAGACAAACAAGCTTAACTAGGTTCCAGAGATTCTGGCGGACCGCCGGTTCTCACTAAAAAGCGGGCTCACAATTTCTTGTCATCAGATTGTGCAAGGGCGATCCTCCGGAAAAAAGATTGAAGAAGTTACGTTGTGGCTGTTCTGCGTTCAAACAGCACAACCCTACCCAATGACATCAGGGTCCTGTGTAGGGTTGGGTACTTGCTAGATGTTGAATGCTTTGTGCTCTGACTCTAAACAGCTAAAACGTATGGTTAATCCTTTCCCGGAGAGAAATGTTGTCATTATTACAGAGTTATAGATCTATTCA
This sequence comes from Blastobotrys ciferrii, assembly GCA_030573635.1. Classification (NCBI taxonomy): domain Eukaryota; kingdom Fungi; phylum Ascomycota; class Dipodascomycetes; order Dipodascales; family Trichomonascaceae; genus Blastobotrys; species Blastobotrys ciferrii. The sequence continues at coordinate 39,349 of JAJMDO010000134.1, forward strand.
AAGTTTCTATAATGTTTAATTCTTACTCGCAGCAGTGCGGCGGAGGAAGTGGGATGTGTTTGTCACTGAACCAGCCTTCAACTGATTTGTTGTTGTACACGCCATCCATGTCGACCTTGATGTTTTCATACCCAGTCTTATCAGCAATAATTTTGAAGACGTTGGCACCGCAATCGTTGCGGCCGAGCTTTGGAAGATCCCAGTTCTCTTGAACGGTTGAAATTAGCGAGTAATGGTCATAAAAGGTATCATCTTCCGTTCCCTTAAGGTCTTCGGGAATGTCACCGAGGAGAATGGCAAGGACTCGGTTTGGTTCTTCGTAAGTTTCATTCTCATCAAACGTGAGAACAACTAACGTCTTCTCGGTGAAATAGTCGTTCTTTAAGAGAGGCTCCAAAAAGTTCTTTGACCAAGTTCCAGCGACTTTGATCGTAGAGTCGTGACCATCATTTGTCATATTAGGAGTAATGAAGCTCCACTGGGGAAGTTTCTTCGCCTCCAAGTCATGTTCAAAATCGGTAAAGTTCTTGATCTTGGAAAGTTGGGTTTCATCGGAGGTTATCACGTCCATTAAAACCAACGGATTGTGCTTTCTGACGTAATCATTAGCGTAAGTTTCTTGATTGGAGAAGTTGAATCCTTGGAAACCGGGGTAGGGGGAGTGTTCTTGGTACTCGCCCCATGAGATGCCCTTGGCGTCAAGTAAGTTGGCCAATGTGGTGACGTTTGCGGGCATCCTCACAAACTCATCATGGTCCAAACCGAAATAGTCACCGGCAACAGAAGCCAGGTAATTTGGTTGGGAAGGGTGAGTTACGGCCCAATAATTGGTAAGTGTGATGCCCTTCTTTCTAAGGTCCTTCATATGCGGCTCTCCCGCAGCTTTATCATAGTCAGTGTTTTCCAGCCAGATGTTGTAAAATCTGTCAAACACCTTCCCAGGAACGTATTCCTCCTTGAATTCATAAGGCTGGGCAGTGGCCTGGGCTTTGCGAATCTCAGTAAGATCTGGCTGGATAGTAGTGAACTTGCGCTCGTTTCCAGCCTCGACAAGGCCTGAGATTAGTGAGAAGGCTGTGATTAGAGAGACCAACTTCATATTTCGCGATGAATATGCAGCGATATCCTTATGTGCTAACTAGCTTAACGGTAATTCCGTATATTTATATCTACAGTTCTTGGCCTTGTAGATCCTCTGAGGGGAACAATTAGCCAAGTCTAGGCAGCCAATCATACCCCCTCAATTACGAAGCTTAGCTTGCACATGGTAGCTTGTCTGCCTCCCTGATTCTCAGTTCTCCGCACGTGCACGATGATCGACAAGTCGGCGCCTTTACCGATAGCACGCCGCACGGAAACTTGCAATCCAGGATACTTTCTTTTTTAGCCCGATGGAGTCTAAACGATTGGGAAATCTTGTTCTTACTGAACGGTCAAATCGTGTCAATTAGATTCATGGTTCATTCATCTCAGATCAGCTTTGGCGGCAGGCTTTTGGGTTAGTCTTCGGCAGCTGTTTCGGGCGAGTGTTTTGGAAAAGAATTGGACGGAACTACTTTTCCCCATGGCCAATTGAGATGGTGACGGTATTTTAAAGCACGTGGAATACGTACAATCAAATCGCCGTTGGATATGGATCTGCATGACAAGCCCAGGAAACGTTGACCGGAGAAGAGCATATAAGCCTTCGATCGAGACTTGCCTGGTTTGAATGTCAAAAAGTGTCAAGTTTAAAGAAAATACGCATGAGAGAAGAATACTTACCGTTTAGAAGACCGCATGTTTTTTAGACTCTGAGACTGCCTTGTCTTGGTGTGAAACACGGTCTTAACCAGTCTAGTTGACCCATGCATATGCAGCTGACGGAATTGGATATTGAGAGAAAGGGCCGAAGCCCCAGCGCACACCCAACTCGTGAATTCTTGAGAGCATGAGTTTGGTTAAGATTGCAGGCGGCCAGCCCCCTGCAACTATGGCTCTGCGAGGCTTAAACGAATTAGAACAAAATATATATATATATATATATATATTGCTAGCTATACCCATAACTTCGAACGAAGCGAGTCCTGGGAGTTTGGGGACAGGGTCTCAGCAAATAGTCCTGGACTTAACTTATTACGTAGCTAGCTATGCGCAAGCGGAGCTAGAATAGCTGGACCGTCGGAGGCCGGGTTTGATCATGCAACGTACCCCTTGCAGGGGAGTTCGTGTTAGGTCCTCTTAGTTGTAAGTTGCAAAATGCGACTATGCGTACACTACAGAATTAACTAGCCACAGTAGCCGAGTACCCCAAACCTCGCGAGTGCTTTAGAACTCTGTAAGACGAACAAGCTCCATTTTATTATCTATTTTCTAGAAATAGGATGCTACTATTGGCTCAATCGGCTTTCTGTGGGTACCTGAAAGCCCTCAGTCTTTCATCGTTGCTTGAGTCTCGAAATTAGTCTGTAACATTAAACTACAAATGTTTTTTGAGGCTGTCGGCGGTATCACCCTGCAGTCGTTCGAACTCACCATTGATAGACTGACAGTTTACACTTTGACAAACCTCCAGAAGTGCAGTAGAACCTAAGCTTAGACGACGAGCCTCTTCGTTCGGGTCAGAATAACGCATTTAAATCTAGACAAATTGCCTCCAACAAAACCCCTAGATCATGCGTTCGGGAGCAGTTAGCCCTTACTGAGCTAGTTAAAGCTCTCAACTCGCGGACTATTTGCGCGTACGCGTCGTCGGGAAGAATGGCTATAAAAGGGTGGGATATCGAAGAAAAAGTTTTCCACCCTAACTTTTCAACGAACAAGTAGAGTTGTATGGCAATGAAACGCAAGTTGCTCCAGTGGATCGCGAAAAAAACATCCGTAGTTTGTCTAATTGGGAATTTATCTGCGCGGTCATGACGTTATCCAGATGGCTGCGCTAAACGGTCCCATAAATTAAAGACCAATCGAGTCTCGCAGAGGGTGATACTGGCATTCATAAATATTCGAACGTTCAAACCAAGTGTCACCTTTTGAAGACTCGATACATGCACTTTTTTTTCTTAGAGCATGGATCATGATGATTGAGCATGAAGCTCCGCAGAGCCACAGGGGTGCCTAATCCAGATATATTATTTGCGGGCAGACCTCCTGGGCTCGCTTCGCTCGAGATTGTGAGCAGCCTTTTATTCTTTCTATTCGTCGGATCCTCGCAGAGTCACCGGGGTGCAGGGGCTAGACCCCCTGAAAGCCTAGGGTTATCTGTACAACCCTTGTGTGTGTACTTTTCACATAGTGTCACTGATTCAACCAGTTTTCAATGCATTAATAGGATGAGCCACAAAAAAATCTACCTGCCAAAGTCACGAAGGTGGCGACCATAAGGACTGACCTCAGTGAATTGTATTGCATTGACCAAGTGGTAAAATAACACAGAGAATAATTCGTTTTTCAAGCGTCAGCCCAGTTGTATAAGAACAGCTAGGTCAAATAGTGCTGAAAAATCATTTTAATTTAGCGCTAGGGGTCACTCTTATCAATCCCCGGCCAACCTCTTGAGTTGGATACTATAGCTGGGTCGCGCACGAATTTTATGCATGCAATTGGGATTCAGCTAGTTGGTGTATTAATAGATATATTTGCGGAAAGAAGAAAATGTTAATGTTGATTAAATTGGCTCCTTAAGATTGCAGGAACAATGCGGAAAGAGCTTACATGTACCGATAAGGTTATTTGACAGCGCCGATTAACCGCGCTTTTAAAAACCACTGACATCTCCTGGAAATCAATTATAAGCTTGATCCAACGAGGCCGGATGAATTGATGTGGAAGTTAAGAAGCGGAGGTCGGCATCGATCCATTAACTAGAAGTACCAACGTACATAATGTTAGTGCTTTAGCGGTTAGGTGAGGTCGGGTAGTCGGGTACGTAATCCCTCAATCGCGGATCAGAGGTAACTAAGTTATATATACGTGGCGAGGAGCGAGCCAAGTTTTAGATAAAATTTGATAGAATAATGTATGAAAAACTGGAAAGGGAAAGTGAATACCTGGCGGAAGAGGTTGCGTGCGGCTCGCCGATGTCGGAGCTAAAGGTACTGATCTGCATACTATTAATTTGTGATCAACACAGTGGAGAATAACGCCATCACCGTTTGGGTTTGAGAATTTGAGAAACAGATTGGGAGATGCAACGGTTTTTTGATTGGCCATCAGTTGCCAAAAGTGGGGAATTGATTTGGATCTCAATGGCGTTATACAGCGCTTTCCCCTGACGGGTAACTGCCTCCGACAGCGGAAAAAAAAAGTTAAATTAGCTCGTCAACTCACGTGACTTACCTGGTTAGGAAAAGATATTCAAAGATTACGTGATCAGTGGGTACATGATTATGTAATTTTCGACACGGCTGATGAAAAATTTTGAAAGTGTGCGATGGTGCAATCAGTCAACGGCGGGCGAATGCGGAAGGCGGTCATATATATAGTCGGCTATGTGTCACAATTAGCTTTATAGACTTTCCAAACCTTTACTCAGGTGTCTATTATAGAAAATGCTGTTCGGTAACCGGGAAGATACACAAAAAACGAGTGATGTGAACAGCTCGTCAGATGACGTCGAGACTGGAGAGGTTTATGACGGTTCCGGACGAAAGCAAATTGGCGTTGTTAGCGCCATTTTCTTGGTTTTCAATCGAATGATTGGTACCGGTATTTTTGCCACTCCTTCTACAATTTTTGGTTTCTGTGGATCAGTGGGATTGAGTCTGTTTATTTGGGTCATTGGTTCCCTAATTGCAGGTGCTGGTCTCATTGTATATTTGGAATGGGGATCAGCCATTCCAAAGAACGGTGGTGAAAAAAACTATCTTGAATACTTCTACACTCGGCCAAAGTTTCTTGCGACTTCGATGTACGCGGCATATGTATTCTTGATCGGTTGGGCGGCTAGTAACTCTGTTGTGTTTGGTGAATACATCCTCTATGCTGCGGGTATTGAGGTGGGGCGGTGGAACCAGCGATTGATTGGGTTGGCCTGCGTAACCTTTTCATTCTTGATCCATGCCCTATTTCTCAAATGGGGTCTGCGTTTACAAAACCTTTTGGGTATCTTCAAGTTGGTGGTTATTATCATTATCATTGTCACCGGTTGGGTGGTCCTAGGTGGTAACGTGGACATTCCAAAAACCCATGCGTTTACCAATGCGTTTGAAGGAACTACTGGTACTGCTTATGGTATTGTCACTGCGCTTTACAATGTTATTTGGTCGTTTGTGGGGTACTCTAACGCTAATTATGCTCTTGCCGAGGCCAAGAACCCTAACCGAATTCTCAAAATTGCCGCACCATTGGCACTGATTTCGGTGGCTGTCATGTACATTTTGTGCAACATTTCCTATTTTGCAGTAGTGCCAAAGGAACAGATTGCTTCAAGTGGGCGTATTCTTGCTGCTCAATTCTTTGGTATTGTTTTTGGAAAACGCGGTGAAACGGCCCTCTCTGTATTTGTAGCCCTTTCTGCTCTTGGAAATGTTCTTTCGGTAATCTTTTCTCAGGGTAGAATTGTTCAAGAGCTTGCAAGAGAAGGTCTATTACCGTTCTCTGGGTTCCTTTCTTCGAACAAGCCATGCAACGCACCGTTTGCAGGTCTATTTGAGCATTGGGTTGTGTCAGTGATTATCATGTTAGCACCACCACCGGGAGATGCATACAACTTTATTCTCAACCTTATTTCATACCCATTGTCGGTTGTGAATACTTTTGTTGCACTAGCCCTTTGCATCATCTACATTCAAAAATACCGGGGGAAGGCTTTTCTGGACTGGAACCCTCCAATTAAAGCTACCCTTCCCATCTCCATTTTCTTTTTCCTCTCCTCAATTTATCTGATCGTTGCTCCATTTGTTCCTCCAGACACTCCTGACAACAACGTCTACGAAGAATTGCCATACTATCTTCACTGTGTAGTAGGCATTGCATTGTTTGTTGCAGGAGGCATCTACTGGATAATCTGGGCAAAACTATGTCCCAAGATTTTTGGCTACGAATTGGATAGAATCCAGATATCTGGTGATGACGGTTGGACACGATACCAGGTAATCCAACGCTATGCCGACGGTCGGGAAGTCGCGGTAAAGTACTAACTGAAAAACTCACTCAACTGAGCCGTTTTAATTTATTCTACTCAACTAGTTTATTTATTAATCTTTCTTGCATTAGACTATAGAGACCTAATTCAAGCTAATTTACTGTGCAAAAAGGCATTTTTCTTAACCTTTCAGGCTTCCTCAAGGTCCACCCGACTTCTGCCAATTGTGAATGGCAGAGTCTGTTTTGCAGATATGCAGGTAATGAGAACGGTTCGCCCACTGTTGAATTAACCGTTACTACGCTTCTGGTTTTCAGTGTCTACCTGTTGATGAAACCCCCCACATAGAAATTTTACCGCCGTGGTGGGTTATGTTGTAAGAAATCAGACTGACTTAACCTAGATTGAAGCTGTATACTGTATAGGCAAGTAATTGCACTTGACGCTTGCTGCGATATCAATTTTTTTCTTCTCTAACAAACACTTTTGTTGAAAGTAAATCCACGATCCGCGAAGGGGAACCAGGGGTCTTGCGGGGTGCCCTCAGAAACAAGCCAATACGTTCGAAATTGGTTTTCTTACTATGTAAACATGCATATCTGGACGTACGGTACAAATTTAATTATCTTTTATACTCCAATCAGATCAGATTTTCGCTATATCAATCGATCTAAGCGTTGAGACAAAAACTTAGCTCGGCGATCACTTCCGGATATAGCATGTCTTAGTTCCGAAGAAGGAAATTTTTTTCTGTTTGGTGAGTGATTTCGGGAGTTTTCGTGAGGGGAGGTTTCTCTTTTCTTCTCTATACCTTGTCGAAATAAAGCTCGCTGTTGAAGGTTGTCCAAAGAAGACACTGTTCAGTGGGTTTGTGGAGTTTCTATAGTTTTGGATTATTGTGTGTGATGCCATTAGGAGCTCAAATATACAACAGCAAGATCAGAGGGATTCGATAGCATCCTTAAAGTATGCAGTATGATTACTTGTACGACGAGGAATACATTCCCGGCACAGAAAGTGTTGTGGCTGATGAGGAGAGACTTGCTGGACAATTTAACATCAAAAGGCGTGGTGATTTGATTTTGATCCCGCAACCGTCTGATTCTCCGAATGATCCACTTAATTGGGGTTACTGGCGAAAAGTCTGGCAGTTTTTTTTGCTCATGTGTGTTACAGGTTTGACAGCAGCAACGGCAAACGATGCGGGAGCCGGTCAGAATGGGATGCACGAGGAATTGGGCATTTCCTGGGATTCCATGAATGTGGCCGCGGGTGTTCTTTTCATTGGAATTGCATTTTCAACGCTTCTGTTATCGCCCACTTCTTTTCTTTATGGGCGTAAGATTTCCTATCTCATTTGTATAACAGTTGGTTTGTTTGGTAATCTTTGGTTTGCCAAGGTTCAAAACACGCAGGACTCAATCTGGTGTCAATTGTTGGTGGGCATTTCGGAGTCGTGCGCAGAGTCACAAGTCCAGCTTTCTCTGTCTGATGTGTTCTTTCGTCATCAATTGGGATCGTATTTGGCAGTTTATATCCTTGCAACCTCCATTGGTACCTATCTTGGGCCGTTAATTGCGGGATACTTTGCCGACGGCCCTGGTTGGAGATGGATTGGCTGGTCAGGGGTTATTGCTTCGGGCATCCTATTATTAGCATTGTTGTTTTCACATGAGGAGACTTACTTTGATCGTAATGCGGAATCACCAATTACCCCGTCAGTTTCTCACGATGATGAGAAGGATGGGCAAAGTGATGAAGGGGTCGAAACGTTGGCCAACCCCCCGAAAACATATTGGCAGAATATTGCAATTATCACACCCGCCACCAACATCCAAGGGTTCGGATTCAAACAATATCTGAAACGTCTTTGGCTTCAATTGCGAGTATTCACCTTCCCAGCGGTAATTTATTCTGGTCTTCAGTGGGGTGCACAAGATGCATGGTTGACGTTTTACATGACCACACAGGATGAAGATTGGAGCCTTAGCCCTTGGAATTATAGCGATGCTGGCGTGGCAATCATGAATGTCCCCACGTTAATTGGGGCTCTCATTGGATGTATCTACGGCGGTGTTCTGTCCGATAAATTCTCTGAGTTTATGGCGCGTCGAAATGGAGGAATTCGAGAACCTGAAACCAGGTTGTGGTTGATGGGATTGACGGCCATCATTGCACCAATTGGAATGTTCCTCTTTGGCGTCGGCACTGCTCGCTACTGGTCGTGGCCTGTTCCCTATGTAGGCTTAGGCTTCATTGGCTTTGGCTGGGGTTGTGCCGGAGACCTGAGCATGGCTTACCTGATGGATTGTTACCCAGAAATGGTTTTGGAAGGAATGGTTGGTGTTGCATTCATCAACAACATGATCGGTTGCATCTTTACATTTGCATGCTCACCTTGGATAGACGCACAAGGAAACCTCAAAACGTATATCGCTATCGGAATCCTGGAATTCGTTTTCATGGTGTTAACTATCCCTATGATATACTACGGCAAAGAAAGTCGACGATGGACCAAAAAATCCTACGTCAAATTCTTAGAGTCAAGAGACAGCATTCAATCCCCCTCTGCAAGACACTCAGAAAGAAGTTAAGAGTCATTTAGTAATGTATATTATATCCCCGCGGAGCGCGGCTTGCAAACTTGTCTTTTCTTGGGGGGGCTTCTTCCGCTCCTAGTCCGCCTCGTCGAAATGTCGAGTCGGTATATGCGAAACAGAACAACGCTTTTCGCTTCTTTTCTGGAAAACGATGAATGCAGCTAGATAAAGTAAAGTCAAGGTTCCAATGAATAATAGGGCTCTCGTCTCTAACCTTGTTTGAACTATTGGGGCTATCTTCCTTCATCCTCTTTCCTTTCCAGAAAAGAAGCAGAACTAGGCACAACTGTTTTACTGCACTTTCCGCAAAGCTGGCACTGAGTACTGGTAGGACGTGCCCTTAGGTTAACTCGCGATTGTCGGCGGTATTAATGGTGGTTGTGTTAAAAAACGCGCTTAGAGCGTGCGCGTGGGAGGGAAACACGGTGTACTCTTGGAGGACTTGGTAAGTTTTCATCTTAAATTATACGGAATGGAATATTTGGCAGTAAGTTATTTGAACAAAGAGGATGCTTGAGTATGTTTGTTAACAGACGGTGATGAAGCATTTGGCCAGTTTAGCGGATCGTCCAGGCTTTAATTGGAAAGGCTTGATTTTGGGGATCACAGGAGCTCAATATGCCTTTACTAGCTATTTGAGCTATCGGCAGTACAAGGTTCTTTGCAAGAAGGAGCCGCCTGCAGAGTTGAAGGACGTTGTAGACGAGACTAAGTTCAAAAGATCCCAGGAGTATGGGCGTGCAAAGTCCAAGTTTGGATTTGTTTCTGCGTTTTACAATTTGGTTCAGAATGTTGGTATTATTCATTATGACATCATGCCAAAGCTGTTTAGCTGGTCTGGAAGTTTCTTGGCCAGTTTGGGCTTCAAGTGGTTCAGCGGAGTTGGTGCTCAATCTATTGTGATGATGTTTGGCATGCAGTTCATTTCAACCGTTCTTGATCTCCCTCTATCTCTATATTCGACGTTTGTACTCGAGGAAAAGTTCGGTTTCAATAAGCAAACGATTGGTCTGTTCTTCACCGATTTGGTCAAGACCCAGGTTTTGTCTGTGGCTATTGGTGCCCCGTTGATGGCGGTTGTGCTTAAAATTATCAACTACTTTGGTGACAAGTTCTTCTTCTATCTTTGGCTGTTCACTCTAGGTTTCCAATTTGTTGCGATTGCAGTCTACCCTACTTTGATTCAACCTTTGTTCAACAAGCTGACCCCATTGGAGGACGGTCCTCTGAAGGAGAGTGTCGAAAATCTGGCTAAGCGTGTCAAGTTCCCCCTCAAAAAGTTGCATGTCATTGATGGTTCCAAGCGTTCTTCTCATTCCAACGCTTATTTCTACGGTCTTCCCTGGAGCAAACAGATTGTGATTTACGATACGTTGATTGAAAAGTCTTCTGTTGACGAGGTCACCGCTGTCCTGGCTCACGAAATTGGTCATTGGTCCCTCTCACACACATCTAAGATGTTGTTGATTGCCCAGGTTCATCTGTTCACAGTGTTTGTCACCTTCACTGCCTTTGTCCACAACAAGTCACTATACCACTCATTCGGATTCTACAACCAATATCCAATTCTTGTTGGGTTCCTTCTTTTCAACGACATTTTGCAACCCCTCGACACGTTCCTTTCATTTGCCATGAACCTGCTCAGCCGTACTTACGAATATCAGGCCGACGAATACGCCATCAAGCTCAACTACGGCCCTGAACTCTCCCAGGCTCTCATCAACATCCACCTTGAAAACCTCTCTTCCATGGATGCCGATTGGCTCTACTCTGCATACACCCATTCCCACCCTATCCTCCCAGAGCGGCTACGCGCCTTGGGCTGGAAGGGTCAACAACAGGAAAAGAAGCAAGAGTAATATTTAATAGATCCACTACAGTAATTATATTCGTTCAAGTGTCAGCTTTTCTGGGTGTATAGCCCAGGTCCCCGAATCGTCTTTGTCGAGTTTACGTTAAAGAAGTTCTGCATGCGCATGCAAATCGGGACTACGAAGAAAGCATATATGGTGCCCTTACCGGACTTAAGTTAGAAGTATACTGCGAAGCAGATGTCGCATCCAGAACAAGACTTTTTTTTAATGAAGGGATGATGCAGCTTTTCATGCTCTCAACGAGTTTTCTCAAGCTTTAGTTGTGAAATGCCTTAGGCAAGAAAAAAATGCCTCATCAGACTTTGCTCTGAGTTGTGTATCAATTTTACCAACTAACGGTGCGAGAGCCTTATTCTCAGAACAGTTTTTGCAACACATTCGCTAATCTGTATCTTACGTTATGTTTAATCTACTGAGATATACAGGGGACCGCGGTGTTTCAAGATTAACTACTTCCATTGAATTTTGAATATAACCCGTACCTGCGCCTTTTATAACAGACATATCGCTGCAAAAATAGAAGGACTAGGGACGCCTTTGGGTCCCTTGGGGTTGGGTTCTCTGAGAGTCAGGTACAAGCATCTCCTGCGATGCAAAAGAATTCTTCTTGCCTCCTTTTCTAATAATAATAATAGTAAAAGAATGCAGCAGACTCAATTCACTAACTCTCTGCGTATACATTCCTTTATCCCAAACTCCGTGAAGCCGACCAGGGAATCTGGGGACGTGCTCCCGTCAATCAAACTAGTCCTGTTATCAATCAAGAGGACTGTTTAAACGAGCGCTTCGTTTTACAGAAGTATAGGTCTGCTCGGCCGGAATCTGGGGACGTGCTCCCGGGAACCGCGTAGGGAAAATGAAATAATGAACCAATGCTCAGTTTAATCTTCCGCAATGCGGCAGTATGGGAACTGGGGGCTTAGGGTCAGAACGTATTTCGGAAGAGTATTTCTTCTTTCACTCTGGCGAGGGGCAGACGAACATCTTCCACGAAGCGGACTGGGACTGACCAGAAAAAACAGGGCCGTAAAAGATTGTTCCAGAATAGCACTCAACGCATATCTATAATATTCAGACAAAAACAGAAATTATGAGGCTAGCTTTATGTCTGACAGGGAGTTAGTTAAAGGTGATAAAGTTTAAAATGTTGTTGATAAGGAACGGCTGAGGAAATCCAACTAAGGTTTTTGTTTACATTGGCGGACAGGTTAATTCTTTTTTTCGTAGCTTGCGAATTCATGGCCTTGCTTTCGAACATTGAGCTGCTTTCGTACCAAGACAAGATTGATAGACTGCTTTTTCCTGGAGTTTTTGGCACCATGAATGATAGGGAACTGTTGTCTGACACTGTGGTTTTTATTCTCATGAACACGCGCACGGGAAAAACGGTTCCGGATAAGACTGGAACAGACGACAGGGCTGGAACTGCATTGCAAATCGCAAGTCAGACGGGAAGATCAAACAGGGAGGACGCGCGTGGTCGTGTCAGTACGCAAAGCAGAGACAAATCAGGCGGTCAGCAGGATGAGATTCAGGAAGTGCATGACCCCAACGACAGAGTAATTGATGGCGGTTCGTGTTGCACTAGACCAGCCTCAGAAAACAGCAGAAATAGAGTCAAGCGCTTCATACACAAGACAGGTGATTCTTTCAAAAGGGTTTTCAGAAAACGACAACCATCCCAACAACTAGACGAAACTGAAATGGCTGGATAATCAATTGCATGATTCTATTCCTTTTTATTGCTAATAAACATCAATCATACCATTTTGTGCGTCCTTTTTATGGGAGATGCCTTGATCGACGTCCAGTGCACGTCAGATTTGCGGAACCAAGTCCGATGTTCTTCGACGTATTCCATTTCCTGGTCAGTAATGATTAGTAATATAAGAGTAAAAGGTTAATGTTGCATTTTTCTTTTTTTTTTTTTTTTTTTTTTTTTTTTTTTTTTTTTTTTTTTTTTTTTTTTTTTTTTTTTTTTTTTTTTTTTTTTTTTTTTTTGACTCCGCCTCGGCAGAGTCACGCAAACAAGGAATCTAGATTCATGAGGTCAGTGTGAAATAGGTACCGAGTAATGTGTTTTCGTGGTGGTGGCGTATACTATAGGCCCCAGATCCTTTCAACCTCCTTTCTGTGAACAACCTATAATTATAATATTCCGCTGTGAGTGTATGAGCACTGGCTCAGCTGCAGCAACAGTTTAACAAAATTAAAGCTCTTGATCATGATCATGATGCGCAACCATGCAAGTTAATTATAATATATATATATATATATATATATATGCGCATGCGTATGCAATTGAAGCTAGATATATATATAGAGGCCCGGCCCTAGCTTAATTCCGGATCGATATATATATATCCGCCGGCCGCATGCGCAGAATCGAAGATATTTCCATCGATATATATCTAGCTAGCTATAGCTATATATAGACCAAAATCCTCGTTAATTTAATCAGAACGTTAGCGTTTATTATGGTGTCGCCGTGGCCAGCTAGCTAGGCTTACCCACTCGGAGTTAAACCCGCGCGGCCGCGGCCGGGCAGGAATAAGTATACGTCGACGATCGAAGACCATGTGCCAGACTTTTAATTCATGCATGCAATTAATATATATATATACATAATTATAAAATATTAATTGTTTCAATTAATCCTAGCTGTAGGAATCTAAAATCGTTTTTCTTTTTTTTTTTTTAATTTCATACCATTCATCGATTATATAATATAATATTAAGATATAGCCAAAATCTACATTAAATACTACATGATACGTACGTAAAAGGAGCTAGAACCAACTTAATGAAAGATCTAGATGGAAACATTCCTTCTAATTAAGAGACGATCGAAACAAAGAGGGAAACCAAAAATTTTCTTTTTTTCGTTCATATATATTAAGATAGCTATAAAATCTACATCAAATACTACATTTAGAAAAGGAGAACCATCCTAATGAAAGGTGGAAAAACTCCTTTTAAGAGACAAAACAAGAGGGAAACCGGCGTCATAATAATCCAAGGAATTTTCAGAACATCTTAAGTGAGAAAGGTTGTAGATGGTCTTCATGGATCGTCTAGGTGATATCGTCGATGGAAGGCTTTAAAGTCTTCATGTTGTTGAGTGACACAATGGTTAACGTAGTCTAGCATGATGTTTCGTTCTTTTTCAGGGCTCTTGTATGGGACGGAGTATCGGTAATTGTGGTTCATTTCGTAGATGGCACGTACAAAGTTTACCAGTTGGGTGGTTGTTTGTGGTAGTGTGAACCATTGAATCCAGTTAGTTGTCGTAAGGGAGAGCTGGGTGGATAGGTCGATGATGTCTTTGAGTGGGCTGAGCTTTCACCTTCTCATCACAACTCCTTCTTTTTCCAGGTCTTTTATTTTCGGGATGATTCAATCATTCCTGGACAAAAGACCCAATCGAATCATGGAAAAGGTTCGGGATTCGGTCACTCTGTGGGGAAAAAGATGGCAAACCGCTGGCAACGACAAAGAGAAAAAACTCGTCTACTACTCAGTCTCAATCATCTTCCAAATTCAAAACACCAAACTCGCTGATGCAATAATGGTAGAAAGTAAGGCGATGCCTGACTCTATCTTAAGAGCAGTGGGTTCATGGCGCTCACGAATAAAACACACACCAACTCCATTATACAATTTTTGGATCGGAATGACTATCAATGGTATTGAGCAAAGACGCTTCAATCCATATGGAACTCTATTCCACCCCGAAAAATTCAGCGGCTTTTCCAACGACCTTGACCCTCCAACTTTATCTACTTTCCGAAACACCCGCAAAAAATTTTGTACCATCCCTCTCATCCCTTTTGAAAAAGTGACTGTGAAGACCTATGAAGACAGATGCAACAACCAAACAGACGTCCCGTTTTCCGAACAAGCATGGATCATTTGGAAAAGGCTAATGACGATTCGAAGACGAGCTCCAGTAGCCACCGATATTGCTCACAGAATGCTGAACCGAGATCTCCACAACATTGGGGAAGTGACTATCTCCAGAAAAATACTTACGTGATTGATCCAACAACAGCCTGCCTCCTTTGTCGGCAAGCCAAAGATAAACTGTCACATCTGTATATGGAATGTCCAATGACCCTCAAAATCCTCAAGCTCAGCCCACTCAAAGACACCATCGACCTATCCACCCAGCTCTCCCTTACAATTTTTTTTTTTTTTTTTTTTTTTTTTTTTTTTTTTTTTT
>JAJMDO010000135.1:8972-53859 GCA_030573635.1 Blastobotrys ciferrii
ACCCCACTCCGATGAACCCCGCTTGAGACAGATTTTTTTTTTTTTTTTTTTCTTCCTTTAGACAGGTTTTCTTTAGCGCTAGGAATGAGTGAGGCGAGCAGTGGTGGTAATTACCAGCGTCGCCTGCCAGCGTGTCGACGTTGTCGGTCGCGAAAGACAAAGTGTGACACGTTGTTGCCTTCGTGTTCAAACTGTGTTAAGGCTGGGGTAGAATGTGTCAATAATGACAGAATATTGGGTAGAGCTGTTTCTCGCAGTTATTTATGGTCTCTAGAAGAGCAGAGAGCCCAAGCTGGTGAGGAAAATCCGGAGCCAGAAGAGACTGGGGACCAATCATCAGAGAGAAAGAGGAGACGGACAAACTCCGATGGACCTCCTCCAGTGCAAAATCATTCGCCAGAGTCGCCCGAACGGTGGACTAGTGGTGAAAGATCGGATACGGAGGATTCTCCTTCTCCTATATCAGACAACAGGCATACGGTTGACGCGTTGCTGGTGTCCACGTTGGGAGAGGGAGCGGATGTTAATGAGGACCTGACTAGCGGGATCCGACAGTATTCTGGGTCTGGTGGGGGTCGAGGGGACCGTGAGAAGTTCATTGAAAGGGAGAATATGGCGGTGGCAAAGCTAGGTCGGGACTTTCTTAAGCAGGGGAGGAAAAATATCACTAGAAACCGGGCTACTGATGTTACGGCTTATAGTCATACAATGCTTTCACGGCTGGCCAAGAGGTACTTTACTTGGATGAACAGTGCTCATCCGGTCATGCATGAATGCATGTTCCATCTGCAGATGGAGGGCTACAGATCCAACCCGGAAAGCGTGTCCCATCTGGATGTATTTCAGGTGAACATGGTGGTGGCGATATCTTTGGCTTCTATTAGTCGGCCACATCTCTCCACCTCTGAAATTGGTCGAATTGCCCATGAGTTTTGGAAAAAGGCCAACAAGTCCCTGAACCAGGCGTTGAGTGCCCGGGGCATTCAGAAGCTGCAGAATATCCTGCTGATGCTGCAATACACGTTGTTGGTGCCCAAAGCGGGGAACTTATGGCAGCTGTGTGGGTCGGCGATGCGGTCTGCTACGGAAATGGGCCTGCACACTGAGCCTAACCCATCACAGGCCCCAGACCCACTGTCGTTGGATCTTCGTCGTCGCGTGTTTTGGACGTGTTACTGCATCGATCGCATCCTGGCCACTGTCATGGGTCGACCTACAGGAGTAGCCGATGATTGGATCACCACAGAAATGCCGGCATTAGTGGAAGATCGCAATATAACAGTCAATGGAATCCATCCTGGTCCAACGTGCCAGTTGAAGGCAGCGCAGGTCCAGCAGGTACGCATTTGCAAACTGCAATCCGAGATACACGGTCGACTGTATGCAGCCTCCAAAAGGAAAAGGTTGCAGCTACCGACAGATGACCTGGAGGTTTGGAGTTGGCAGATGTACGATCAATTGAGATTGTGGCGAAATACATTCGAGTTTGCCACTCCATTGATTACCAAGGAATGGACAGAGCTCCAGTTTCATATCTCTATAGTCCTTCTTTTCCGGCCCTCCCCAAACCGTCCTCATCCCTCTTATGAGGCCCTACATGTGGCGTTCCATTCTGCTGGCGAGGCTATGCGACTCGTGAAGCTCATGCATCGAGACCTCTCTGCCGTGTTTTCGTGGCTGACAGTACAGAACCTCTTTATGTGTGGATTGACGTTCGTGAACTCACTCAAAGAACTTATGGAAAGACGGACTCCGCGCGGACTGTGTATACCCAGCGTTGAGGTCTTTCTCCAGATCCAGGCATGCAGTTCCATGCTTGAAACCATGTCCTCATTAGAAGCTGGGTCCAACGAGCGTATTCGGAACGTTTTCGAGATGGCCTCGTCCAATGTATTGCATTCCCTGTCTGACATACAACCAAACCAGCGGTCAGAAGGATGCATTTGGGCTCAAATCGCCAAATCAGACAACTTGGCCATTCAACGACCTACAAACGTCATCCCACTTCAACAGTATTCCGCTGTGCTCGAAGAATGCAACACACAGGGACCTGGGAACCCGGCAGCAAACAGCAAACACTTTCACAACCACGACATTGATGCTGCACCCACAATTGGCATGCTGGACTCGCCCGTCGATACCTCCCTGTACATCCCCACCCGAAACAATAGACCCCTCCAGCACCAGGAACCACAGGTCCCAGCGGTCACGGATTACCATGAAAGCCCACAGCCTTTGACTCCCGCATTACAACAATCCGAGCCACCAAGAAACCCCAGCGAAATGCCCAATTGGTCTGATGAGATCTTTGACGAAGAATTGGAACGCTGGTTCCTCTACCCTTTCCCTGAAGTATCACCTCCCCTCTCGGCCTTCAGCGACCAACTAAGTATAGATTAACTAGCCTACGATGTCATGACTAACTACAAAACCAATCCAATCCCAGAACTTGGTTTTTCTGGGGAAAATCCCCACTCCCCTGTACGATCATTAGGTTTTCTGGGGGCACGCCCCCAGACCCCTGAGTCGGCTTCGCCGAGGTTTGGGTTAGCAAGGTCTTCTGCGAAGCAGAGCTAACGCTTTTGCTTCTTTTCTGGAAAAGAAGAGAACCATTCGACGATGGTTATATCCCCTGGGCTCGCTTCGTTCGAGGCTATGGGTAGTGTTCTTTTCTTCTATTCGTTGGAGCCTCGCAGAGCCACGGGGGTGCAGGGGGCCAGCTCCCTGCAAACCTAACCCTGGTGTGGTTTTCTGGGGGCATGCCCCCAGACCCCCAGGGCTCGCTTCGCTCGAGGCTATGGGTAGTGTTTTTTTCTTAAAACTGATTAAATGAAAGTGAATGAATGTTCTTTTCTTCTATTCGTTGGAGCCTCGCAGAGCCACGGGGGTGCAGGGGGCTGGCCCCCTGCAAACCTAACCCAACAGTGGTTTTCTGAAAGCTCGCGGGAGGGGTTATCGGGCTGTGAAAATTGGATAAAAAGTGGGTATAAGTGAAACAAAGTGTGGAGATCGGCAAAGGTTAATCATGTTACTTGTACCCCGCCTCGGTGAAGAACATGCATAATGCCTGCGTTCAGCCGCACCCTCTGGTGAGACAAGTGTATTGATTGGGAATAGGAATCCTGAGCAGCGCGGAAAGTAGATTTGTACATATAGGCATATGAGGGGTTTTGTGATAATCTGGTGAGGTAGGGTATATAAAGTAGGGTAGGATCTGGGTGTGTGAGACAACAGAGTATGGCTACAAGAGAACCTAGAGTATTGATAGTGGGGGCTGGTGTAGGAGGAATTGCTCTTGCATGCAAGCTTCAAATGCAGTTGGACTTTGAAAACTACATGATTTATGATCGTAATGCATCTGTTGGTGGCACCTGGTACATGAGCACCTATCCTGGGGTTGGTTGTGACATTGAGAGCCATTTCTACAGCTTTTCCTTCAATCGAAAGCCCGACTGGGAGAAGATGTTTGCTAGTGGAGGTGAGATTTTGGAGTATATTAGGGACACAGCAGAGAAGTTTGGAGTCACAGACCATGTGCAGTTGAACACCGAGGTTTGTTCTGCGCATTGGGTGGAAGAGGACCAGGTGTGGAGGGTTCATTTGAAGAACATCAAAACTGGAGTCGAGTTCATGCGAGAGGCCGAAGTCTTTATTTCTGCAGCTGGTGTGTTTGGACGACCTCGCGATTGTGATGTTGAAGGATGTGAAAGCTTTAGGGGCAAGATTGTTCACACAGCAGAGTGGGACTGGAGTCTAGATCTTCAAGATAAAGATATTGCAGTGATTGGAAATGGATGTAGCGCTGCGCAGTTGGTTCCATCGCTTGTCCCTCTGGCAAGAACCTTGGTACAGTTCCAAAGATCTCCACAATATTACTTTGAAAGGCCCAACCGGAGGTTCACAGGTATTGAAAAGTTTCTATTCAGATACGCCCCTTTTTACGACCTCTGGTATAGATACAACATCTATCGCGATGCAGACGCATTCCATGCCTCGTTCATGTCTGACTCTGAAACACAGATAAGGCAACGGGAGATCCTGCAACAGCGCTCCCTGGATTACATGTACCGAACTGCCCCAAAGAAATACCACGATATTCTGACTCCAGATTTCCCAGCCGGATGCAAACGTCGCATCTTTGATCCTGGCTATCTTGAATGTCTGCATGATGACAGAGTGACCCTCACAAACGACCGGGTTGCCAGAATCACTGAAGACTCTATTGTAACCAAGTCCGGTCAGGAGTACAAAGTGGATGTCATCTGTCTTGCCACCGGATACAAGGTCCAGGAATTTCTGCAACCTATGGAAATCTACGGAAAGAAAGGCAAGTCCCTTCAAACGCATTGGCAGGAAACCGGAGGAGCCCAAGCATACAAGAGCACATATATCTCCAACTTTCCCAACCTCGGCTTGCTTTTCGGCCCAAACTCATTCCCCTCCAACAGCAGCGTGATTTTCACAAACGAAGTCACTGCCGATTACATCATCAAAACCATGATCAAGCCCATCCTCAGGGGCCATTTCAGGTCCATCGAGGTCAAGGAAAGCGCTGAAATGGTCGACTCCAGCTACACACAAAAACGCCTGAGCAACTCCGTCTGGAGCGAAAACTGCACAAACTGGAACTTGAACTCCAACGGCAAAAACACAACCAACTATTACGACTACGCCTGCAATTTCTGGTACAGTCGTGTCAAACCCCGCTGGAAAGACTTTAACATCAACGGAGGATCCGTCCATGACATCCTGATCCCCCCTATGGCAACAGCCCTCGGAACAGCATTCTTAACCTCCAGCATCGCTGCATTCTACTACCTAAAGTAAACAATTTTAATACATCACATGCGTTCAACTACAAACACT
The DNA here is from genome assembly GCA_030573635.1 of Blastobotrys ciferrii. NCBI lineage: Eukaryota > Fungi > Ascomycota > Dipodascomycetes > Dipodascales > Trichomonascaceae > Blastobotrys > Blastobotrys ciferrii. Next base: position 13,839 of record JAJMDO010000135.1, read on the forward strand.
CAGAAACGACTTCCTTGCAAACCTTAACCCGTACCTTGTGTGATTCTAACCCAGAAATGGTTTTCTGGGGGCACGCCCCCAGACCCCCAGAGTTCGCTTCGCTCGAGTTATGGGTAATGTTCTATTCCTCTATTTTGACATTTAATCAGTTTATTATAGAGTCGCCAGGCGCACCCACTCGGAGTTTAAATCCGGAATAAGTCACGAAGACCATGCCAGACTCTTGTTCCACTACAGAAAATTATTTCTTATTGTTTTTTCCATTTCGTGTGATTTGCACTTGTTTATCTCTTTGCTTCCACTCATTCTATTCCTCGATTCGTTGACGCCTCGCAGAGCCACGGGGGTGCAGGGGCTGGCCCCCTGCAAACCTAACCCAGAAGTAGTGTTTTCTGGGGGCATGCCCCCAGACCCCCTGGGCTCGCTTCGCTCGGGTTTTGGGTAATATTCTATTGACTCTATAATAAACTGATTAAATGTCAATTCTATTCCTCTACTCGATGAAGCCTCGCAGAGCCACGGGGGTGCAGGGGGCTGGCCCCCCGCAAACCTAACCCAGAAGTAGTGTTTTCTAGAATCCCAGAGCTCGCCTCGCTCGAAGTTATGGTTTTTTTTTTTTTTTTTTTTTTTTTTTTTTTTTTTTTTTTTTTTTTTTTTTTTTTTTTTTTTTTTTTTTTTTTTTTTTTTTTTTTTTTTTTTAAGCCTCGCAGAGCCACGGGGGTGCAGGGGGCTAGCCCCCTGCAAAACCTAACCCAGTGGTGATTTCTATTATATTCCTAGCCCAGAACAAGGCTTTCAGCTCCTTTTTCTGAAAATTAAAAGAAGAAATCTCGCCCAGACTGGCTTAGCTGGATTGCTACGTACCGTGTTGAGGGGGAGGAGATCGTTTTTAGCGCTAATGACTCGGAGAAATGATACAGTATCTCCTACGCGTGCGCGCGCGAGATAGGATATTATAATTGCACATCAGGCAGTATATGGATTGTATGAGGGGGTTAGAGCGGTATATGAGTAGTCGAGGACTGTAGTAAAGGAGTATTAGAGGAATCTGGTTATAAATAGACCTGACAGCGCCGTGTAATCGTCCAGTATTTAACAGCTGTGTAGGTCCTTTTGCCGATCTCGCAGCCTTTTGGCCCGAAATCGGGGGCCGGTGAAACAAAGCGCGCGCAGCTGCATGCATGCATGAGGAGAGGTGGTGGGTTGGGTCCATTCTACTGCGGGGTAGGTAGGTATAAGGAAGAAATGAAGACCATTCTCCTGATACACGTTCGGCTATTTGACTCTCACCGAGCAAATGTCGTCAAGCAGGGCATCTAAGGCGTGTCAGACTTGTCACAGACGTCGGGTTAAATGCGATGCGTCAGAGGTCGGGTTGCCCTGTACGCGTTGCAAGCAAGGTGGCGTGCCTGACTGTCGGTTTATAGTGTCTCGTCGTGGAACGTACGACAGAAGGAAACGGAAGCTATCTATGAGTAGTGGCGGTGAACCATTGTCGCCAGAGCTTACTAGACAGTCCGGTAGTCCTAGCTCCGTCAGCTGGTCGACGGTGGTGGATGAAATGTTCTCGAGAAGCAGTGAAAAAAAGGTGATGGATACAAAGTCCATCACGTATCTCGGAGAAAGCCTGTTGCTTCCTCTGATGATGATGGATGATAGGGGTGGAGGGGTGCAAATGCACCATGAAGTTGGAAACACACATCCAAACCACCTATCGCAGCAGGAGTTGGCCCTGTTAGAGTCTAAAGGTGCATTCACTCGCTGTGCTCCTCGAGCTGAACGAGCTCTTGTAGCTATATTTCTGGATAATATATACCGGATGTATCCGGTGGTGAATCGACAGGAGTTTCTGGATGAGTACAATGCGGACAAGACTCCCTGGATTCTCCTGCATGCAGTATGCTTTATAAGCTCCATCTATGCTCCAGTGTCTTTACTACATTCCTGTGGATTCACAGACCCCGTAGAAGCGCGGAACACGTTTTACACCCGTGGAAAGATTCTATTTGATCTGAACTATGAACGAAACAAGCTGGTTCTGGTTCAGGCGCAGATACTGTTCAGCTTCTATGTGGGCCGGCCGGACGATCTTTGGTATGCACACACATGGATTGGGATGGCAGTGACTACTGCAGAGACCCTGGGCATGCATCGAACCATGACGATTTGGAACATGCCGGAGAAGGACAAAAGCTTGTTCAGACGATTATTCTGGATTCTGTTTAACCGGGATGCTTCCATAGCTGCTCTTTTTGGCCGTACGCCCAGAGTGAACATTGAACATTGTGATAAGGAGGTTCCGTGCTTAGCGGACTTTGAAGGGGTGTATCCCGATGAGGCGGGTGCTTATTATCAAATCGAGCTATCAAAGCTCACCTTGATACTGCGGGAAATCACAGTGTATAGATGCAACGACACTCCGTGGGAAGGCCGGAACTCATATTTGTGTGAACGGCTAATTCAATGGAAAGGACATCTTCCGCCCGTTCTTCAATGGGATGAGAGCTCTGATGACTTACAAAACACCAACATCAATGCCCTGTGTCTGGAGATGTTGTATCACCACCACATCATCTACATCCACCTGCCGAACCCCAACTTCTACTCCTCGTCCTCCTCTGAGCTGCAATCATTAATAGACACGGCCACCAGACGAATCACTGCAATCGCACGTCACTGGGTGACAAGTTCTCTCATCTCTCGAGTCCCGCATGAATGCTATCCAGCGATATTTGCTGCCGAGGTAGTTCTCTATTCCCAGATGAAGCATGGAGACCCCAATCGTGCCAATCTCGCACGTGCCCAGCTGGATGTGTGCCAAATGACGCTACGCGAAATATGCCACTACTGGGAGTCCGCATCTTGGATCATGCATCTCTTCGAGGTTCTTATAAACAAGCATCGCTCAAACAACCCGTCGCCCTCTTCCAGCGGGTTTCAGACCTTTTGCGAAGATCTGCCCAACAGGACTCCCGACCAAAGCGGCCTGAATGATTTCATCGCCTTCCTAAGCGCTTGGCAAGGAAACGAAGCCCCTCTGTTGGAATCAAATGAACTCAACTCTCTCTTCCATAACATTTTAGATTGAAATCAAGTGTTTTCGAACCTTGCAAACCTAACCCAGGGTTGTTGTTTTCTGGGGGCACGCCCCCAGACCCCCTGGGCTCGCTTCGCTCGAAGCTATGGGAAATGATGTATTCGTTGAAGCCTCGCAGAGCCACGGGGGTGCAGGGGGCTGGCCCCCTGCAAACCTAGCCCAGGGTTGCTGTTTTCTGGGGACACGCCCCCAGACCCCCAGGACTCGCTTCGCTCGTAGTTATGGGTAATATTTTATTCTTCTATTCGTCGAAGCCTCGCAGAGCCACGGGGGTGCAGGGGGCTGGCCCCCTGCAAACCTAACCCTAGTGTTGTTTTCTGGGGTGCACGCCCCCAGACCCCCAGGGCTGGCTTCGCTCGAAGTTATGGGTAAGGGTTTATTCGTTGAAGCTTCGCAGAGCCATGGGGGTCCAGCCCCCTGCAAATTCCCACCCAGTAGTGATTTTTTCTGGCTCATGAGGGGCTTCAAGATGGGGAAATTGTGTTTCTAAATGGAAAGAGACCCGTAGTGGAGAACAAGGTGAGTGGGCTCGTGGTATGTGTCAGAGCTGTAGGCTTTATGCGAAATGGGGGACCGATGCCGAGGGGGATCGGCGGACCGGGCTGCCCCGCATCAGATAAGATTTGAGACAGTGCGGCTGTGCTGATATATAAAAACCAGCACTACATATTGTTTTGTATCCAACAAGAGTCAGCGAGAGGATACTAAAGAGCAATGAGCGATATCAAGCCAGAAATTTACTATATTCCGGCCACCAAGTATGTGCCCAATAACAAGTTACCTGTGGTGATCTATCGCAAGGTGTTCCCGGGGCCATATGACGAGGACGGTGTGACAGAGTACTTGGAGCGACACAACTGGGTCAAAGGAGTGAGTATATGCATGCATGCCACACAGTTGGAATTTGTGTGGAATATTAACAGAGTTAGGGAGCATGGACAGCATTTACGAAACCCCATTGTCACACAAACTGCCATGAATGCTACGGGGTCTACAACGGGTCCTCGACCTTGATCCTCGGCAGAGGACCCTACGACACAAAGGATGACGGAATTGAGGTGAAAATGGAGAAGGGAGATGTGTTGATTCTTCCTGCAGGCATTTCACACAGCTCCGACAAGCTGAACAAGGAATACAAGTTCATTGGTGTCTATCCCAACGTAAGTGGCCTGATCAGCTCTTTTTTCAGTACTAACCAGTTGTAGAATGGACCAAAGTATGAGATGAACTTCTGCCGTGACGCAGCTCAAACTCCAGGCATGGTGCAAATGTGCGAGGCAGTCGAACCACCAACTGCTGATCCAGTCTTCGGCGAAGACGGCCCCTTGATGGACCTCTGGAAAGCCAAAGAACAAACAGTATAACCTATATAAGCATCAATACAATTCAATCATCAGCGTGGTTCAATAAGACAAAAAAACCTAACCCGGTAGTGGTCTTCTGGGGGCACGCCCCCAGACCCCCTGGGCTCGCTTCGCTCGAGGTTATGGGTAATGTACTTTTTTTTCTGTTCGTTGAAGCCTCGCAGAGCCACGGGGGTGCAGGGGGCTGGCCCCCTGCAAAAACCTAACCCAGAAGGGTGATTTCTGGGGGCACGCCCCCAGACCCCATAGGATCGCTTCGCTCGAGGCTATGGGTAATGTACTGTTTTTTCTATCCATTGAAGCCCCCGGGTGTAGGTTGGCGGAGGTTTGAGATAAGGGTTTTGTTTCAGATGGATAGTTTATTAAAGGAGTATAGGATTAGGCAGCACAGGCTGGTTCATCTTCATTGAAGATCCAGTCCTGTGAGTCGATGGTGATACCGAGGTCGAACTTGGAGTCGTCGCTGTCGGAGGAGATGGTAGCGCACCACTTTTGTGGGTGTGGTGGCTGGGAGCCGAGGATGTCCTTTGCGATGTCGTTGGCGTCGTCCTGGGTGAAGTCGTCGATTGATGCCGATTCTTCCTTGTAGGAGACGACGAAATCGGTGAACTGAGAGTCTTCACGCTTGGTGAGCTTCTGGTCGGGATGGAGGTTGGAGATGTGGACGTAGCCGTTCTTCTTTCGGGCGAATGTGGTTCCGAGAGAGGAGAACTGTTCCATGACGGTCTCGTTGAAGAGGTGGTGGCCTGCGTTGGCGTACCACTTCAAGTCGGGGAAAAGAGTGTAAACAGTAGCATCCTCGATGGTGGAAGGCTTCACATCAAGAGCCACAAGGTCAGAAAGGTCTCGCTTGGCACTGGTTGTTTGGCCATTTCTAGTTCCACTCTTGATGGCAGAACCAGCAGCAAGAAGACAGTTGGCCAGAGCGACAATCAAGCAATTGATGGTACCAGCGGCAGCACAGACAATAGCGATACTAGCAGATGCAATGGAAACCACATTAACTGACAAGTCCCATGCGGCATTCGCATACACGGCCATCATCGCAATAACAATAATGTGTTGACCTCTCATAATGAAACTTTAAGACAAGGTAGGCGGTGATTAACAAGAATGTGAGGAATACAGTAAGTATCTGGACGTCCTTATCCATAAAATTGGCAGTTTAATAGGGAGTTGTATGCCTTATTTATAGCCAACTCCGCTACCCTGAAATTGGCACGTTGCCGCTCAATGAAGATCCCTTCCCTGATCTGTAGCAGCTAACCTTTTCGGCTCGCATCCGTCCAACGGTAACGTGTATCTTGCATGTTTTCGGGAGAGGCATACAAATCACCTGGGTCCACTATGTCGGATTGTCTCTTCCTGAAGGCACAACAGCTCTTTTTGTGGCTCTAAAAAAAAAGGATGCTGGTCAATCATAGGTGCACTAATTTCTGCTAAACTTCTGCCGAATGTTTGTGCCTTGACGTAACGAGCGGGATACGATGTATGCATATGTTTGCGCTCGTCGATCGTTGCATCTACGTCGAAGCCTGTTAGTGGCTAAGAATAAAGCGATCAGCTACCGCACATGCACCGTTCAACACCTGCAATCGCAATTGGAGTTTATTTTGCTATGTTCTCTGAGTACCGTCTCATTTCGTCATATCGGTCGAAATTTAATATTTTTCTGAATTTCTGAATTTCTCGGCAACGGTCCCTGTCTGAAACACGCAGGGCCTATCGGGTGGTCCCAAAAGCTTGGCCCTGTTTTTGAGGATCTACATCGCCCTGCATCTTTTTGCGCGCAACACAAAAAGAAAGTTGAATCAACAGCTTTTATTGGTTGTAACCCCGTCCCGTCTCGCCGAACTGTCATATGCATCTTGGATAGGTTTATTCGATGAAAATCGTCTCGTACGTTTTAATTCGCTTGCAAGCGAATGAATGTGGGTCCACAAGGCATGTGCAAACGACCTCCCGGCCACACGTGGGATCGTGGGATGACTTTGCTCGCATCTATTTCTACTTTGGAAATTTGTGTTTATACTATACTTCGGCGTAACTTACCGTGCATAACTTATACGTCGGAAGCAGGGGACAGGCTCAGGTTTGAAGCCGTACGTCCCAGGGGAAGCCTAACATATATGTCAGCTCGTTATCCGGCCAACTAAGAAACCTTGGCAGAGATTTCTAAGCTCCTAGTTTTATGTGAATGCTGATCCATTATCGGGGTCTTGAGCTAAATGAACACCGCAGATAAACCAAAAATAGTGTTACGGAGTTGGACCTCCGCTAGCACACTGGAGGAAGGTTGATTATCGTGGCCGATCACAGTGATCTACCGACCCGAATATCCCGAGATTTCCGTCAGCTAGCGCTGCTCAGGGCTCAATTAGATAGACAGTCCCCTTGCAAGCCTAACGTAAGTGGGTTTTCTGATTCACACCCACAGACCTCCAGGGCTCGTTTCGCTCGAGGTTATTGGCACCCTGCACACCTCGACTCAGTAGTGGTTGGTTTTTCTGGGGCACGCCCCAGACCCCAGGGCTCGCTTCGCTCGAACCTATGGGTAGGGTTTTTTCTTTTCTACTCGTTGAAGCCTCGCAGAGCCACGGGGGTGCAGGGGGCTGGCGCCCTGCAATCCTAACCCGCTAGTGGTTTTTCTGGGGTCCGCTCTCAGGCTCTCTTCGCTCGAAGCTATGGGTAGTGTTCTCCCCTTCTGTTCGTTGAAGGCTCGCAAAGCTAGGGAGGGGCCCCTGCACACCTGACCCGGTAGTGGTTGGTTTTTCTGGGGCACGCCCCAGATCCCTGGACTCGCTTCGCTCGAACCTATGTGTAGGGTTTATTCTTTCTAATTGTTGAAGCCTCGCAGAACCACGGGGATGCAGGGGCTAGCCCCTGTAATCCTAACACACGAGTGGTTTTCCTGGGGATATGTGAACAAGCTGTAGTAATATTACATGTCTGTATTATTGGCCTTGTAGGGCTATTTATCATAGTTGAACTTGTCTTGGTTCTAGAAAAGAATTAATTATTGCTTAACTAATTACTTCTAGAAAGGAAGAGCTGCAAAAGTGTCTGATACGCTTTGCGGAATTCGAAGCTCGAAGGATAAACGGAAACTTGCCTACTCATCAAACAGCTAGCAGCTAGTACCAAAATCGGCTGCGGTCTTGCAATTGTATATATGTATTGGTTCTACAAGGTTCGAAGTCTTAAATAACGTATACGTATACGGGAATTTATTTAGGGGTAATTTAGAATTTCAAACAGATTTACTCAAACAGAATTACAGGCATACATGCAGCTGTGAACATGTGGGCGGCTTGTATATATGCATACGATTATAATTAATATTAATTATATATATAATTGTTTGATGCATGTGACCATGTACGTGCATGTGCGCTATATATATACTTGTGTACACCATATGTATACATGCAGCAAGCTAAGAAAGTATACGTATACGTATATGCATATATAGAAGATCGATGTATATATATACCTATAAATTGACCTGCCCGGCCCCGTTCTTGTCTAGTACTATATATATAGCTATATATAACTAGTACTTGCTGGTCACATGTACATGCATATGCATGCGCATATATATGTATGGTATATATGTATGCATACAAGTCTAGTCAATCAGTCTCACTCAAACAGATCGAATTGCTGGCATACATGTATATATAGGGCTAGCTAGCCGGAGTTTGAACTCGCATCGCGGGGTTTGATATCTATGCGGGGTGTAGGTCACGTGACTTACAAATTAGGCGAATATGCAATTTTTTTACACGGAGAAAGCCTGGACCTGTGAGATATCGAGTGTACATACCTGCCTTTGCATATGGAGACTGTCTGGCGTGTGATTGGATTAGGGACATTCAAATGACGACAGAATGTAAAGAGAAGCGCACGATAGATGGAGCTCATGAGAGATCGGATCAGGATTCTTCAGCACAGTCTCAATTCCGTACAGAGGACGAATCAACGAGCCAAGACCAAGAAACGTCTTCTAAGGGGATATTGGGAAAGCTGCTACAACGCAGACCCGGTGGAAACCCAAATCTACATAATGAGGAGCCTCCAAATGGCGGATATGGATGGGTGTGCACGGTAGCTGCAGCAGTTGTGAATGGCCATGCATGGGGATTCAACTCTGCATATGCAGTTTTCCTAGCTCACTACTTAAAGACCAACTCATTTCCTGGAGCCACGCCACTACAATATTCCTTCATTGGCTCGTTGAGTGTGACATGTCTGATGCTTGTTTCTCCACTTGCAACAATGTTAGTTGGAAAGTATGGCATCAAGCCGACCATGTTTTGTGGAGTCATACTTGAAACACTCGGCTTGATTACTGCAAGCTTTGCATCGCAGCTCTGGCATTTGGTTCTATCACAGGGTATTTCCTTTGGCATGGGCATTGGACTGCTGTATATCCCGACTGCGGCGGTTGTGCCCCAATGGTTCACTACCAAGCGTTCATTAGCCAGCGGAGTGGCTGTTTCTGGAGCAGGACTAGGCGGGATGGTCTATTCTTTGTCTGCTGCTGCAATGATAGACAACCTTGGATTAGCATATGCGTTTCGAATTTTAGGCATACTTGCATTTGTGGTCAACACAAGCTGTATTCTTCTCATCAAGGACCGTAACAAGGCTGTGGGCTCCAACCAGTCAGCATTCGACGTTGGCCTGTTCAAAAAGTATGAGTACATACTTCTACTGGGGTTTAGTGTATTCACAATGTTGGGATATTTCATCCTCATCTTCAGTCTGGCCAACTTTGCCAACTTCATAGGCCTCAACTCCTCACAAGCCTCCCTCTCCAGCGCATTGTTCAACCTGGCTCAGGCAATTGGCCGGCCGCTCATCGGCTACTTTAGTGACACCACCGGCCGAATAAACATGGCCAGCTCGATGACCTTTGTCGCAGGTGTATTAGCATTGGTTATATGGACCAACACGTCAAATTACGGTGTGTTACTCTTCTTCTCTTTTATAGAAGGATTATTTGCCGGCAATTTCTGGGCAACCATAGCGCCCCTAGTCGCAGAGGTACTCGGACTACCTAACGTTGCATCTGGCCTAAACCTCATGTGGCTCACACTCTCTATTCCCTGCACGTTCGCCGAAGCCATTGCTTTGGAAATATCCACAAGCACCAACAGCTACCTCGGTACACAGCTCTTCACAGGCTTTACTTACATTGCTGCAGCTGCCTTCCTCCTCATACTCCGCGGCTGGAAGATCCAGCAAAACGCATCTCAACCACCTCCCGTCTTCGCAAAATGCTTCATTAAATGCTTTCATAAAGCTCACGTTTAAGCAAAGCCAGACCCGAATCATCACCGTCTCACAAGTAGGTCAACCACCCTACCCTTCTTTTGTGCATGGTTAATAGAAATAGAAAATGTTACACTATTAGGATTTGCAGGGGACCAGCCCCCTGCACCCCCGTGGCTCTGCGAGGCTCCAACGAATAGAAGACAAAAACACATTGAAAACAACACCTGGGTTAGGTTTGCAGGGGGCAGGCCCCCTGCACCCCCGTGGCTCTGCGAGGCTCCGACGAATAGAAAGCAGTGAACACTACCCATAGCCTCGAGCGAAGCGAGCCCAGGGGGGCTGGGGGCGTGCCCCCAGAAAACAACTGGGTTAGGTTTGCAGGGGGCGTACCCCCAGAAAATCACCAGCGAGGGATCGTATTCAAGGAAGAGATGGATTGTATTAGTTTATTAGGGTCTATTTTGAATAGTGATTGAGTTTCCAGAGACGGGCGTGGCCAGCGAGGTTGCCGATGCAGAGCATTTCAGTGCCTGGGGTGAAGGCGAGGGAGCAGACACGACCGAGGGGGGTTCCGGATGTGGGCCAGTTCTGGAAGACTGTGAACGAGGGAACGTGGACGAGTCTGAGGGCATCCTTTTTGGCCCTGCTGGCCATTGCTAGGATCTGGCCATCTGGGGAGAACTTGAGCGAGGAGATTGTGGTGACAAGTTGATCTAGGGATGCAATTGGTTTGTACGTGGGTGCCTCTGCGTCTGAGAGCTGCATACCAATGCTTGGGTTCTTTCTATCGTACACATTGACAATGCCGCTCTGACTGCCGATGGCACACCATCTGTCGTTTCGGCCACCCAGCGCTAGCGTGGTGATGCCCACTCCGCTCTCGTCTCTCCATCGGTTAGTAAACTGTCTATTCGTGGTGCTCCATTCCCACACCTCGCCGTTGGTGTTGACGATTGAAACGTGCTCACCATCGTGGTGCCATGCAATGTCGGCTATCACACCCTCCACCTTAGCTCCTGCAACCCATTGGCCGCTGGTGGCCGACAACACGTTCAGCCACCCGTTCTTGCCCATCAGACCAACGTATCGGCCACATGGGGATAGTTCAAACTTTTCCATGCTTCGCTGTGTCTGCTCGTGGCCGTACATACGCGTGATTTTGGTTGCTGAGCCAGTTTCAATGTCCCAGATGTATAGATATCGTCTTCGACCGGCCGCAAACACTCGTCTACCATCCGGATGGAACTGTGCTGTTTGAAACGGCGACTCACGGACATGCAAGCTGGTCGCCAGCGGGTTGGTTCTTCCGTCTATATGGTACATTCGGAGGGTACGGTCATAGCCTCCAGACAACAATAGTGGGTGTGTAGGATGGAAGTTGAGCATTTGGATCGCGGATTTGGACGCCACGTTTTGCGTCGCATCCTTTAGACGGATTATGTCAATGCTTCCAGGCGGAAGAAGTCGACTCTCGGCCTTGGAAACATACGAAGAAGTACTTTGTAATAGCTTTGATAATGGATCAGCCGCGCCGCGCATTTCTGATTCATCTTCATCCATCATCTCGTCATTTTCAGAGCCTCCCTCACTAGCTTCACCGTCCTTCTTAATTTTGGCCCATTTTTGTTCACCATTCATCTTTTCAAACATAGATCGAAGACGCTTCGTGTATTCTCGACCATTCACCGTCGTATCTTCCGGCGTTTTCCGCAACTTCCGCAACTGATCTCGAGACACTAGCGAGATCTGTAATCGCTCGTCATCACTGTCCTCCCATGCAACCCCGTCTGACTCCTCGTCACTACTCTCACTATCGCTATCATCCTCAGACGACGACGATCCATTGTCAAGAACAGCCTCTCCCTCATCAACAAAAAAGAGATTTTCGTCATTGACCCCACTCATTTCGTTATCACCGTCCTCTTTCGAACCATCGTCATCAGCGTCTTCATCCTGATACTCATCATACAGTTGTTCATTATCCAGATCTAATTGCCTCAATCCGCTCTCAAACCCCTCCAAATCGCCAAAAACAATCTTTTCCAACTCCAGCTCCTCATCGTCCTTCTCTCCTGTTTCTACCTTCTTGGAGCTTTTACTTTTACCCATCGTTCCGCTCTATATGCTCAGATTAGATAAATTCAACGATTTGAAAAATTTCCGAAGCCTTAACTCCCACCACCGCGTGCGCAAAACGCGCAAATTTCAGCCGTGCGGCGCATCGAACATTAATATCTATAGCCCTAACATCTGGGTTAGGATTTTGCAGGGGGCTGGCCCCCTGCACCCCCGTGGCTCTGCGAGGCTTCAACGAATAGAATACTACCCGTAGCCTCGAACGAAGCGAGCCCAGGGGGTCTCGGGGCGTGCCCCCAGAAAACAACACTTGGGTTAGGTTTTGCAGGGGGCCAGCCCCCTGCACCCCCGTAGCTCTGCGAGGCTTCACCGAATAAACCCTTACCCATTGATATTTAATCAGTTTATTATAGAAACCCTTACCCACAACCTCGAGCGAAGCGAGCCCAGGGGGTTTGGGGGCGTGCCCCCAGAAAAAAACACTTGGGTTTAGGTTTTGCAGGGGGCCAGCCCCCTGCACCCCCGTAGCTCTGCGAGGCTTCAACGAATAGAAGAATAAAACAATGCCCATAAGCTCGAGCGAAGCGAGCCCAGGGGCTCTGGGGGCGTGCCCCCAGATACGTATATGTACGTTGCTTGGTAACTGGGCCGAGGTGATCGGAGATGGATATCGGGAAACCGATTCCGTTTTTTTTTTTTTTTTTTTTTTTTTTTTTCAGCCGTGCGGATTAAATTTTTAGAAATGTCCCGACGATAGACGTATCTTGGGAGAGGATATTTTCGAGCGGAATTATATATCTGAGGGGCTGAATTGAGAGGGGTTGGTTCATGATGGATGGTGTAAGTGGAAAGAATTGAATTCGGTTTGATTGGTATGTATGCTGACAATTGTGTGTTTGTAGCTTGATTCGTCGGAGAAGATAACTAGATTTCTTCGGCACAAGGATAGTCAGTTGGATCAGATTCTAGAGACAGCCTATGCGCTGTATAATGATGAGCTGAAGGTTTATCTTCCAAGGAAGAACTCGGTTATTTTGGAGCTTTTGTTGGATCGAATTAGTAATAATAAGGGTACGGAATGGCGGATAAGCTTGTCAGTTTGGAAACTCATACATTTGACTTGGGAGAGTGTGGATAATGATACCAGAGAGAGGCTCTTTGTGAATCATGATTTTATACATATTTTGGCTGAGACGTTTGATGACATGTACAAGAAGGGGGTGGTTTCGGATCAGTTGCTGGAGAAAATTCTGTCGGTTGTTCGTACAATGTCAATCAATGTTGTATGGAGTCGACCGACGGCTGATAATGGTGCATTTTTTCTAACTTCATTTTTTTGCATGTGTTCAAGCTTAGAGCAGTTGTTGTCAACTGATTTTGATTGCTTGCGGCCGATTATCTCTGTGTGCATTAACTCGGGTCTGAAAACTAAGAAATTGGTGTCGAAGACGTTTATACCTGCATTTTCCTTGTGCGTTTCAACAGGGAGTCTGCCTGGGGAGGTACGACGTGCAGTTGATGCTGTGGTTTTTTCACTGTTGACTCTCTATTCTGGTGATGATAAGGAAGTGGCCCAATTAATACAACAAGGTTTAAGCGGTGCATCCAACGCGGGTAGTGTTGTTCAAACTATCGAGATTATCTTTGAGATGGTAACTGGCGATCCAAAGCTTCGTTCGAAATCCACAGACTACTTTGACCAGCTAGTCGCGACTGTGCCAGAATCGACATATCGACTACTGCAGGTTGCCTCCAAGAGGAATATCAGGTTTGTCGACAAACAGCTCGAGGGAGTTGTAAAGGGCAACTTGGATACAGCTGACTGGAAGCTGTTTGCAGAAATCGCTCAGATTGATGGGGATGTTATATTTGGTCTGTCGGATGAGATATTTTCAAAACTTGATGATAAAAGCTTAGATTGTGTGGAGTTTTGTCAAACTCTTGTCAAATTGTATTCACACACCAGAGATTTTCCCGAGTTTTTCCTTCGCTGGGATAAACTGTTACGTGAGAACGTTATATGGCAGACCCCAGGGATCATTGAGGAGGTCACAAATGGTCTAAAGTCGTTATCCTCTGATCAATTTGATAAGATCTTCAAAACTCTAATAGAAAGTATCAATAACAATTCTGAGAATAGCGATGATGAGCCTCGGAGGAAAAAACAAAAAGTGGAAGAAGAATCGGTCCGTGTCGGCCTGTTACCTCTAATCACTGTGGTAAAGTGTTTACTTTCTGGTCCCGAGCGATTGTTGGTCACGGCAACTTATAACAACCTGGAAACACTTTTAGCTTTTGAGAATGGGATCAAGGATCCAAGACTATGGGAACTGAAATACCTAGTTTTGTCTGTTGATCAAACATTGGTATGGCGATATAAGGAGCAGCACTATGATCAATTCAAAAATCTCAAGCTTTCAAAGAAAGACCATCCAGATTTATGGTTCCACACAGCGCAGGTGGGGTTCCGAGTGTCAGAGGTGTCTGAAACGGAAGATGGGGTTGCTGTAGACTACTTGAAATATCTCAAAAAGTACAGCAGTTCTCCAATTCCCGATTTGAAAAGAATTAGCGCTAGGTGGATTGTACTTGCGGATGCCAAGTTTACAGACGACGAACTCGAAACGCTTTGTGATTTGTATTTGCAGTATACCGACGCGTTTTTACAGTTGGTGTCGCAGGAGCTATTCTATGATCAGCCCAGGATTTTCAAGCATATGGTTGATAGGTTGATCAAGGAATTGGAAAAAACACCGGATGATGCCTTCACTCTGGCCAAGGCGATTGGGTACTTTCCACCAGAACTGTTCACCAAACAAATGCGACAGTCTGAAGAACAAATGGTCAACGTTCTTTGCAAGCTAGAGATTGACAAATATGAAAAAAACCCGAGCATTCAGTTGACTGAAAAGATGCTCATTGTTAGAACGGCTCTTTCAAACTTGCTAAAACAACCCACTGGCTTTTCTCGCTTGGAAACAAAGTTTGAGGAACTGGAGGAGTTACTTGAGCGTCGGTTCTCTCATTACTCTCAAGAGATGGATGGTCTTTCGACAGACATTTCTGAAAGCGTTTTAAGATACCATGCACAGCACTTCAAGTCCGGTAATAAGTCAAGCGAAGAGTTTATAAAAACTGCTGTCAAGCGGCTACTGAAGCTTCAACAAAGCAAGATAATAAGTCCAAAAGGCGACGTTAAAGTGATGAAATACCTGTGGGTGTTGAAATTGAGTTGCATTGTCATCAGTGAACTCCTTGATTTGGTGGATTTTGAAAAGGAGGGCTTCCAGAAGTCCACGATAACTGGTACAGCTAAAACACTCGGCCTTCTTTCAGAGACAATGGGAAGCGCTGATTCAATGGAAGCTGTACTTTTGCTGAACCATGTGACGGAGATGGCAGGGAATATACAAAATCATGACTTGTCACCACTGTTTGACAGTGCATCCACGCTGTTTGAGAAGTCAATTAAAGGACTGAACAACGAGCGACAGGATTTTGGCAGCTTGGCTAGGCAATCATTTTTGCTCTTGTGTGAGTCTGCAGGTGATAGTGAGGATGGGTTGTTCATCACATCACGGTTTGTTTTCTTGTCCATCTATGAAAATGCTGAGAGCCTGTTCAAATCTTACACCCATTTCTTGTCCAAACTTAATGCTGAAAAGCTGAAAAAAATTTATGATGCAGTAGTAGTTGAATGTTTCTCAACAACAGGGGAACTTGGGTTTGAGTACATGGAAACGTTGAACGCACTGTTTTCTGTAATGGGCCGAGATGGTAGTTTGGATCACGAAGCCTTCACCAAGGTCCTGTCGTTGGCGTCCGAGAAGTGTTCAATATTCGGTGAAAAGTCCCTTCTCACATATTTGCAACTGATCAAACTAGTGTTGCGAGAAAAGACATGGCTGATAAGCCAATATGGGCTTGAATTGATACTTAGCATGATTTGCAAGATAAATTCCCCTCAAGGACCTCATTTTTCACCCTCTTCTGATACGGTTGGAGAAGAAATCTATGTTGAAATGACTTTGGTGGTTTCATCCGTCCTTTTATTCCATCGGCATCGGATAAATGGTCGCCATCATCTCGTCATGCAGGTGTTCAAGTCGCTGTTGAGATCACTCACAAATAAAACTAACCTGAAAAAACAAGATCGCGCTGGCTGGCTGCGGCAAAATATGGGGATAGCCTGTTCCGAAGCATATGCTCGAGTCTTATCCAACTTGTGTGAACCCAACATCCAGTCAATCCGTGAAAGAGGTGGCAAAAACAACCTAACATCCTCATCTGCTCAAGCTAAGAAGGAGCTTGCAAAATATGTTCACGTTCTTCTGCTAAGCTACTGTCAGTTTACTCTCAACCCGCGCTTTTCCAAGGATGTAGCGGAGTCACTCAGACATGGATTCTACGCCGTATTCGACGTTCTTGGTCCAGACGGCCAACGATTCACCAGCTCCTTAATGGACCCATCTACCAGGGACATTTTTCGTTCTATTTACGACGATTACGCCAAGAATGGTAAATGGAGGGAAGAATAAGCTTATTTATGGCAATACTAATATAACTAAACCCTTTTTTGACTTCACACTAAGAAAAGCATCGTGTATAAGTGAACTTTTTTTTTCTTTCCTGGGGACACGCCCCCAGACACCCTGGGTTCACTTCGCTCGAGGTTATGGACAGCGGTATATTCTTAAAAGCTTTCTATTCGCGTTGAAGTGTCGCAGATAGAGTCACAGAGGTGCAAGGGGCTGACCGCTGCTAACCTAACCCAGTTGGCGTTCTGGGGACACCCCTAGGCTCGCTTCACTTGAGATTAGGGGAGAAGGATTATCCTTTCCATCCTAGAAGCCGCGAAGAGCCACGGGGGCTCAAGAGGCTGCGCCCTGCAAATCCTAACCCAATAGAGTTTTTTGGGCTTACTGTGAAGGAAGTACAACGGGTCGGTAAACGGAAGTTACGATTACCGATATATTTCCTTTCAATGACTGCATGAAGAGATACCGAAGTGTCACCGAATGACCTATCTGAACTGATGAATAATTAGCCGCCGTGATATGGTTGGACATCAATAAATTAGATGATAATGGCAATCCGTCCTTAGGCTATTGTGTTCTTTGTAGAGATAAAACCAACGTATGCTGAAGCTAAAGATACAGGCAATGGCCATATTTGTATTTTATGAGAATCAAATCAAACCTCGCCACCTGAGAACTTATAGGCAGATCTAAAAATTTCCATTGAGTCTATCTTACTTCTGACAAACTGAAAGCTGGTTGTGTTAATTAAGGTTCCGATAAACGAATTTTGAACGGTTAGTGCGCGAGTCTAGCGCTAATTGAAGAATCGGTGGAATTTCTTTACTGGATATATGCATCATGCACCATACTCCATCGATCTTATGCGTAGGTACCTCAACTAAGGTATTGCGCACCACAGCGTCAAGACTAGTACTAAGTATACTAAGGAAAGATGGTATATTAGAATCAGCCAGGAAGTCTATTAAGTTAATTGAAGTTGACTATTGACTTGGTGATGATAAGGCATTTTATGCTGGGGGGATCGGGCTTCCAAGCCGCACGCCGCAGTTCTAGGAAAAAAATTGCCGAGATCTGAGATCTTTAGTCTTGGCAAACAGATCTAAAATTAAATGGATTTCTCAGACAACTATGCATTTCCCGACGGTCAATTCTCCACCTTTCGTAGGACCTGAAATTTGAAACCACTCCGAAAAGGACCTTTAGTTATATTAGCGCCCCCAAACGTACAAAGCGAGCCAAGGGGTCTGGGGGCGTGCACCAAGATAACCACTTGGGTTAGGTTTGCAGGGGGCCAGCCCCCTGCACCCCCGTGGCTCTGCGAGGCATCAAGGAATAGACAGAATAAACCCCTGCCCATAACCTCGAGCGAAGCGAGCCCTGGGGGTCTGGGGGAGTGCTCCCAGCACTTTTTATATATAGCTGGCGTTAGAGACGTAAAAAGCAATATGGGACGGCGCTCCGATCGGGGATGAGAGGCTGGCCAATCGGTGTTGGAGAGCTCCGATACCGGCACTTTTGTCTTACAATGTCTCAGTCGGGCACTTTTTTATAAGGCTGATTTTCAGGGCAGAGTAAGGCTTGACCTGGGTAAAGTCGGCCCAGAGAATGAATATTTGCAACTGCTGGTGCTATTTCCTGTTATTCTGTGATGAGGAGCGTACAGGAGACGTGTGGAACCATGAGTGAAGTAAGGGGCACGTGTAGATTAAGAAGTGTAGGGAAGGTATAGACGAAAAGTTGGATACATGCTGCCCGGATAAGTTATCCGAGAAGAAGGTACTCGGCGAGTTTTCGGGCAGGACCTACTTGATTTGGAAGTATATATATATCAGAGGTATGCCCATGGTCGATTTGACGAGTTGATCGGATAATAGACCTTATGTCGGGATCTCTTACTAGTAAGGAGACTGCAGACGTGGCAGAAGTCCACCCACAGGACCCATATGGATACAAGATTGACCCCCAGACGGGCAAAAGACTTGTTGAGTTCATAAAGAACGATAAAGATGACCCCCGAGAATGGAGTAAGGGTAAAAAATGGTGGATCACGTCTGTTCTGGGGCTTTTGTGTTTCACGGTGGCGTTTGCCTCGGCGATTGTGACTGGTGATATGGAAGGTCCACAAGAGACCTTTGGTGTTTCGGAGGAAGTTGTTATTCTTACTGTTACATTGTTGGTCATTGGTTTTGGCGTTGGACCGTTGGTATTTGCGCCTGCATCTGAAGAGTTTGGAAGACAGATTATATATGCAGTGACGATATTCTTTGCAGTCATTTTCATTATTCCCTGTGCCTTGGCAAAGAACATTGGTACTCTGCTCGTTTGTCGTTTCATTGATGGTATTGCATTTTCTGCCCCAATGACCCTTATTGGTGGCTCGCTAGGCGACATGTGGAAGAGCTCCGAGAGAGGAGTCGCCATGTCCGTTTTCTCCGCAGCTCCCTTCATTGGCCCAGCTGTCGGTCCATTAGTAGGAGGCTTTGTCGGTGATAACCTCGGCTGGCGATGGCTTTACTGGATTCTTCTCATCTTCACTGGTGTGGTTTACGCAATCGTTCTCCTAGTACCGGAGACACATCATGCGACGATTCTCTCTCGACGCGCCAAAAAGCTACGAAAGATTACTGGTGACAACTCTTTTGTAACCGACAAGGAGCTTCACCCTGTGCCACTAGCCACCACTGTTAAGGTCACCTTGTTTAGACCCACCCAGCTTCTTGGGGAGATCATTGTGTTCCTAGTCACCATCTACATGTCTGTTCTTTATGGCCTTCTGTACATGTTCTTCTTTGCTTATCCAGTGGTATTCATGGAGGGTAAAGGTTGGAGCGCATCCATGACAGGGTTGATGTTTATCCCCATCATGGTGGGGGTGCTTTCAGCCACCGCTGTATCTCCCTGGATAAACAAGCACTACAACAAACTCTGTGCACCGTACATTGCTCGAGGCGAGACGCCACCGGCTGAACTTCGACTCATCCCAATGATGGTGGGATGCTGGTTTGTGCCTGTCGGCCTCTTCATCTTTGCTTGGACCTCCTATCCACATATTTCCTGGGTTGGACCCTGCCTGGCGGGTTTTCCCACAGGAATTGGCTTTATTCTTCTCTATAACTCTGCCAACAACTACATCGTCGACTCCTATCTCCACTTTGCAGCCTCGGCTCTGGCAGCCAAGACGTTCGTTAGATCCATCTGGGGAGCCTGCGTGCCCTTGTTCACGATCCAAATGTACCACAGACTCGGGTACCAATGGGCCAGCTCTCTAATTGCATTCATTGCCCTCGCATGCTGTGCCATCCCGTATCTATTCTACATCTACGGTCCAAGGATTAGAGAGAAGAGCAAGTACGCATACACCCCTGAAAAGGAAGAAAAACGTGAGATTCCGCCACCGGATCACCGTGATCCTGACGATGAGATCCTTGAAGTATAGATAAACTAACACACTACAACCTAATAAACTGCTCTAATGAATCACTATTGGGGATTGATTACTGGTGACCCCCAGGCCCACTTCAATCGTGTTTTGGGTATTGTTCTTTTCTTTCTATTCGTTGGAGCCTCGCAGGACCACGGAGATGTAGGGGGCTTCCCCCTACAATCCCCCTCCCAGGCACCCAGAGCTCGCTTCGCTTGTGTTTTGGACATTGGTCTAATCCTTTTATTTGTAGATGCCTCGCAGAGCCACCTGGATGCCGGTGGCTGTCCCTGCAAGTCCTAACCCAGTGTAACCTTTTGTATTCAATTACAAAATAATACATATTGATAACCACGGGTGTGCTCCTTGGAGGACAAACCCTTTAACAATTGAGGCAACCAAAATCAGACACGAACCGTGACAAATCCAGCGCTTGACAGAACATTTGCTCTGTTATCTGTGATTTTCTTTTTTTTTTTTTTCCTTCAATATTCTATTACTCAATTACAAAATAATATAAATTTTCCGCCAAACAAAGTTCAAAGTCATATAAAATGTTTCCCTGAACTAATTTTTCGGGATTCTTCAAGCGTTAGTGGTTTAGTGGTAAAATTCATCGTTGCCATCGATGAGCCCCCGGTTCGATTCCGGGCTGACGCAATAGGAAGGTAGTTGCCGATCCTCTCTGATTAAGAAGGGGATGAGTTTGCGGCTAAAATTTTTTGTATTCCTTTTTTTGAGCCGCATGAAATGCGGCGCGAACCGCATGCATGCATGCACATACATGCATATATAGATCGCGTACGCGTATATATCGATCAGATTCATCAGCTCGACTTGGCAGCTTGAAGATCGAGCTAGCTAGGACTGTTACCCCGGACCTCCGTATGCGTGGATCTGCGAGGCTTCGGCGTTTTGGGAGAAAACGTATAAAACCTGAACAAGATACCCATATAGCCTCTGGCGAGGCGAAGGGGGTCTGGGGGCTAGCCCCCAGAAAGCAGTCTACTGGGTTAGGTTTTGCAGTGGCCAGCCTGCACCTCAGTGGCTTTGCGAAGCTCGTTAAAGAGAGCTAAACTGCCCATAACTTCCAGCGAAGCGAGGGGGTCTAGGGGCATGCCCCCAGAAAATAGTGTATCTGGGTTAGGTTAGCACACGTTCTAATTTGATCTTTTTCGCGCCAGACGCGAGCGCGTATTTTCAACGCGTAATTACGCGTGGTTCATTCTAGGCTGAGGTCTAATTACCGGAGGCATCGACTACCAGCATTAGTTATATCCACGCGTTGATTCACCGACACAGCAATGTCAGTGTTCAAGAAAAATGGTGAAGGAAGCAGTCAGAAAGCTCAGGTGAAGAGAGAGGTGCCGTGGGTTGAGAAATAGTGAGTCGATGAGCTGAAAAGGAAAGATAGTTACTGAACTAACAACCTTAGTCGACCTAATAATTTGTCTGAAGTAACAGCTCAAGATCATGCTGTATCAGTACTGAAACGTGGCCTTGAATCTAGCAATGTAAGTGTTGATCTTGTTTCATTAACATTCTTGCAGTTCTGGAGGGCAAGACACCCATTGATTGATACTGGCTTTTTAAAGGTAATATGCCTTATCAGTTCTTCAGTCTGATGCATATTATCTTAAAGAAGCAGGTGCTTTGTCAGTAGAAATTGAGCTCTACACACGACGGTTCAATCATAAGGATTCAATTGGGAAAATCTGGAAGAAGAGAACTATGCTTTGCTGCTGATGGACCATTCATATCCATCCATTATATGTGATATGGCCAATTGATGACGAGTGTGAGTTAGTGATTCTTCTGCGAAGCAAAGTAACGTTCTTTCTTTGGTAGATTTGCCCTTCGGTATTGTCTCATTAAGATGCGACTCAGCTAGAACTGGAAGATGTCTCTTTGTGCCCTCTGTTTGCGTTGATATGAACCGAAGTGTACGTGTATAGCGCACTCTTCCGCTAAGCGGAACTACGGGGTCTGGGGCTGGCCCCAGATAACCGGATTAGAGGGAGAAAAGAGCAGCAAATGTTTTCCACGTACAGGACTAATGAGATTTAGCTTCCACACATGTTGTTCTATGGGCCGCCAGGGACTGGTAAGACGTCGACAATTCTTGCATTGGCCAAAGAACTTTATGGGCCGGAATTGATGAAGAGCCGTGTTTTGGAATTGAACGCATCTGACGAACGAGGCATTTCTATTGTTAGAGAAAAGGTTAAGGACTTTGCACGAACAACTGTGTCGAATCCGAGTGAACATGCTCGAAAGAATTATCCGTGCCCCCCATATAAGATTATTATTCTAGACGAGGCGGACTCAATGACGGGAGATGCTCAGTCAGCCCTTCGTCGCACCATGGAGAATTATTCAAAAATCACCAGATTTTGTCTTGTCTGTAACTATGTTACGCGAATCATTGACCCAATTGCCTCGCGTTGCTCAAAGTTCAGATTTAAGGCGTTGGACGAGAGCAATGCTCTACAACGTTTGGAGTACATTGCCAAATCAGAAAACGTCAAACATGAGCCGGAGGCTCTTAATAAGCTGCTTGAGGCCTCATCAGGAGATCTTAGAAAAGCTATCACTCTTCTGCAATCGGCCTCAAAGCTTGGCGCTGTTGGAGGTGAGGACATGATTGATGACGAATACTCAGACGAAGAAGACGTTGCAATGGGTAATACTGACAACAGCTCGGGGGCTCCTATCACCGTAAACACTGTCTACGAAATCTCCGGCAGAGTGCCAGATGACACTATGGAAAAATTGGTGCGAACATGCCGTGGCGAAGACACTGGCTCTAAAAATGCCGTTTTCAGAGCTATTCAGTCCACAGTAGAAGACATTGTCCTCGCTGGATGGTCCGCTGGTCAAATCGTCTACCAACTGCATGAACGCCTCATTTACAAGGATTCTCTTCTGAACACCAACCAAAAGAATTCCATTTCTTGGGTTCTCTCCGAGGCCGACAAACGCTTGACCGACGGCTCTGACGAACACCTAGAAATCCTCAACGTCGCAATGAAAGTATCTAAGATCCTGAACTAAGTAATTAACTATCTTTTTCTTTGGAGACAGACCATCCTGAAAAAATAACTACTGAGTTAGGATTTGCAGGGGGCTGCCCCCTGCACCCCCGTGGCTCTGCGAGGCTCCAACAAATAGACCCCTTAGCCCTAACTTCGAGCGAAGCGAGCCCTGGGGGTCTGGGGGCGTTCACCCAGAAAAAACACTACTGGGTTAGGATTTGCACTCGCCCCCTGCACCCCGTGGTCCTGCGAGGCTTCAACGGATAGAAAGAATAGAACACACCAATAATCTCGAGCGAAGCGAGTCCTGGTATTGGGGGCGTGCCCCTAGAAACAGCTGTGGGTTAAATTTGCAGGGGGTCTGGGCGTGGTACCAGTAGAGACTATGGCGAAATAGTGATAGATTATTTTATATCGTCAATGAAGCCTACGAAATGGTCCATTGTAGTTAAATGTCGAAGGGTTGGCCTGCCATGAGGACAATTCCAGGGTTTATCCAGTCCTGCAAGGTTCCTGACGACTCTTTGCATCGTCTTGGTTGTAAGTGATTGGCCAATCATTATACTGCTGCGACAGGCTCTGGATGCGAACATGGCTCGCACTTTAGAGCACCGGATGGATTCATTACCAGGTGCTTCTTGGATGAGGTAGATTAGTTCATCAAGGTCCTTTTCGTTGAAAACAGTGGTCTTGGACAAAGGCAGCGATGCAAGCTTGCATTTGGATCCAGGGACTCCGTCTTCATTTATGGTGATGCCGAAACCGTTTTTGGAAATAATGTCGAGATTGCTTGTTAGAGTAATTTCGTCCACAGCCGACAATTGAAGCGGACGAGGGACTACGAGAGGTTGTTTCTTGATCATAGTGTCACGCTGAAGTCGTTCAAAGTTAAACTTTTCGTCGCTGGCATGTTGATCAACAATAAACATGTCTTTTCCCGGCTTGTTGTTGGGTTTCTTTTTGGTTACAAGTATGAACCCCTTGTTAAATTGTCCTATAACTTTCATGTTTTTGAAGTCATCTTTCTTGATTGTCAGGTTCAATAGTCGTTCTGCTTCTTCGGCCTCTTGTTGAATGTCAGATTTGTGAATTCCGGTTGTCAGGTCATTATTGTTCTTTGTAAATTTGCTTCCTGAAATCGCCAGTCGTTTAACACCAGACCGTATGTCGGACAGAGTCACATGCACTTGTTTCTTGTAATGGTACTTTTGTCTTTGTGCATTTCTTACAAAATTTGCAAACGTCCGCTGTTGCGACGGTGTCTGCTCTGCTTCTTGTTCAACATACTCCAATATCTCGGTATCTTGGTGATCGTGTTCACAGTGTACGGCATCAGTATGTTGGGGGATGGCGTGCGAAGCCATTGATTCGGCTTCATGGACACTATCTGACAGGTCGTGCGCTGCAGGAACCTCGGAGACAATTGATGAATCGATTTCCATGGAGGTTTGCTCTTCTTCCGGCTCGCTTGGCGAATTCGTGGAAACATCGTTATGGGAGTTACCGTCTTGTTGACTTGAGGAGACGAACTGCTGTAAGCTTGAAGAAAAGCCTTGTTTGTGGTTTCTGACATTGTTGTAAAACTCAGCTTTCCTTTCTACTTTTCTTTTTTTGACGTATCGTTCACGATTGCTTGGATCTCTAGCTTCCTCTTCATCGTCTTCGTTCGTGTCGGATGAGGAGGGCGCGAAGTAACGTGGTTGCCGAATGTGTTGGATTCGAGCCTGTCTAATTTCATCGGAAAGCTTTTTCGGTGGGGGAGATGGTTCTGGAACTTGCTCCACTTGAGTTTGTGGTGGACTTTCCTCGTCCTCATTCTCCTCCTCTTCGCCATCTTCCCCCTCGCCTCCACCTTCCCCTTCGTCAACAATCTGTATTGTATCCTTCAAGGATTTTTCTGGCTTGGGAGACTCATCACTCCGAAAGTTTTCCAAGAAGGACAGTTTGGTTTGGTGTGCTGGTGGTTTGGGTACTGAAAGTCCGTTAACGGTTTCATTGCTCGGAACAGAATGTCCTGCCCGTTCAAAAAAGTCACTCAATTGCTCCTTGATCTTTTCAATGACTGTCTCCTCAGAATTCAAGAGAATTGTCCGCTTATCAGGGGTTACATTAACATCATAACAACGTGGATCCATTCGCAGATCTGCGATTACAATGGGATATTGTACGGTATTGTACATTTTGTACAACTCATTGACAGCTTTGGACAGCTGTGGTAACACACACGGCCGAGAATTGACAAAGAATAACTGTCGGTCTTTGGAATTCCTTCCCATTCCAAATATAGGCTTAGATATGTATCCTCTTAATCTCATCTCACGATCTTCATACTCCTCGCCTTCCTTCTTATCCTTCTTCGCCAAACTTTCCAAGCGTCCAATTATAGACCTACTCGTCCATTCAACCCTCATGTCCATCGCCAGAAGAGTCTCCAAAACATTAGCCCCATAAACAGTGGCGATGTTTTGTTTCATTGACCCACCAGAAGTGCTAAACAAAACTGACTTGCGCTTCGATGGCAACACATGTGTCACAGTCACCTTTACATTCTCAACGGCAATCGCATAAGCCTGTATCCACTCAACAGCCTTTGCAAATTCCCGTTTATGTGTCTTTTCAAACTCCTTTCTTCGGACCGGTAACGGTTTAAATATGTTATCCAGCCGAACGCTAGTTCCCTTAACGCCACTAACCATCGTCTTCGACATGACATTCCCATCATGACTAAAACTCAGCTGAGTAGCCTTCGGCACAGCAGACGCACAACACGTAATCATCATAACGTCGCATAAAGCACATAATGAAGACATTGCCTCGCCACGAAATCCAAACGTTTCCACCGTTTCCAAATCATCAAACTGACGAATCTTGGACGTATGATGTTTTAACGCCACACTATTCAAATCCTCGTCTGCTATACCCTCTCCATTATCCACAACTTCAATCCCATCCAACCCATGGTTCTTGAATCGTACTTCAACCGTCCGGGCCTTTGCATCCACAGAATTCTCAACCAGCTCCTTTACACATGTCGCCAGGTCAACCGCAACCTGCCCAGACGTGATCCTATGAACAGAGCTATTATCTAACGCACTTATGACCATTCAAAAAACCATAGCTATCACCACTCGTGCCTTCTCCCAGTCCTTATCAATTAACGCGCGTTTTTACGCGCGTTCCACTTTCCCCCTGAGAATATTTCTGGGGCCAGCCCCAGACCCCGTGGCTCCGCTTCGCAGGGTTTACCGTGGAATTATTTTTCTTTTGGTTATACTATTTTGACGAAGTTGTATATGTATATGTAAAAATGATAAGGTCATTGGTATATAGATCTTTTGGCGTACTCGTACCATATACACTAATTAAGTTATATTAATTGTATTAATTACATGTTTGAGTAGCTACAGCAAGCTGTTCTAACAGCTGTTAGAAAAAGTATAATCTAATTAACAATATTGTACTCCATTACAAACCATGTATGTATGTAGGAGGCGGTTAAGGGTTCCGAGACTGTGTACAAGATGACAGTGGGGCCAGTATACCTGATTGTACCGACTACCCAATCCTCGGCGAAGCCGACCCAGGGGGTCTGGGGGCGTGCCCCAGAAAATCCGCTCTCTCTACCATTTAACGATATCTATAAAACGGGTCGGAGGGGGGGGGGGTTGACGGGTCGCGGGGTTATTAAAAAGAGACGCGCCGCGTTGCGTGTGGGACAAGCCACATACTATGGACGGACCGCAGAGTACTAGCGAGCTGTTGGTGGCGTTTCAGCAATTTTTGATTGTTCTGACGCATGAGTTGACATATTTGCGAGGGATATATCCTTCGGAGGCGTTTGGTCAGCGGCGGGTGTATGAGACAGTGGTTCATCAGTGCCGTCATCCCAAGGTTGTGGAGTGGATCGAAAATCTGTCGGTTGTCTGTATGGAGCAGATTAGGAGGGGAACTGTCCACAAGGTGTCGATTGTCATATTGCGTGAGCATGATAAACGACCTCTAGAGAGGTTTGCGTTGGATATACGCGATTTCCCTAAAGTTGCGTCGAGCGAGTTGGATCAGCCCTTGCCTAGCGATGCTCACGTGACCTGGGGCCAAATTATAGATCAGTATCGGTCGTGTCTGCGGGCATTAGCACTGGAGTCGGGCAAATACGGCCCAATAAAGGAAGATGACGATAATCCATTGACCTTCACAGTCCTCTTGGAGCTCAGCGACAATCAAACAATGGACGTGCAAACCAGTCCCTGGATCGTCGCCGACGCGGCTCGCTACCATGAGCACGAAGAACACCCTAGAATCCGCTCGATTCCAATTCGCTTCGTGGATGCGGGCCCTGCAAGCTTCCACCTCGTCCTCGAAGAAGAAAGATCACGTGCAAAACAGAGAGCTAACCCTAGTCCACCTTGAGAACTTGAATGAAATTGAATCCTCCCCTGGGCCTTCTTAAAGTACTGTGTGTTTTCTGGGGGCACGCCCCCAGACCCCCTGGGCTCGCTTCGCTCGATGTCATGGGTAGTGTTCAATTCTTCTGTTTAGGTGGGTTTTACTACTGGGACGCCAGAGGAGAGCAACACTAACAACACTACGCTAGAGCGAAAGAACACAGAAGAAGAGATTTTCTGGGGGCATGCCCCCAGACCCCCTGGGCTCGCTTCGCTCGAGGCTCTGGGTAGTGTTCAGTTTTTCTGTTCGTTGAGGCATCGCAGAGCCAGGAGGTGCAGGGGGCTGGTCCCCTCCAAATCCACTCGCCTTGCTCGAAGTCATGGGTAGTTCTTCTGTTCGTTGAAGCCTCGCAGAGCCAGGGGGGTGCAGGGGGCTGGCCCCCGGCAAATCCACTCGCCTAGCTCAAAATCATGGGTAGTGTTCAATTCTTCTGTTCGTTGAAGCCTCGCAGAGCCGCGGGGTGCAGGAGCTGACACCTTGCAAATACAATTCGCAATGCAGAACGAGGGAGGGGGCTGATCCCTGAACTGTATTCAGCAGCCTTCATGGAAAAGAGAGTGTGATAGACTACACTGAAGCAATTTATGGGCCTTCAACTAAGTAGGTACCAGTGTCTTTGATTGATACTATCTCTCCAATACTTAGTTTGATCGACGTTTTGAATGTCTCGCATATGTAAAAATATAGACGGATGGCCTACTCAACTCTTTCTGATGGGAATAAAGGCTTTCACATTCAATCATTCAAATGTTAACGAGCTTCATTAGTGGTTGGATAACACATTTGATTTAACTGTCGGAGAGCACTAAGACCAAAACTTTTCGGCTGAAGTTTGTTCTTTTTTAAAAGAGAACCAAAAACATTTGTCCTGCGGGGCCCCAACTCGTTGATCTTGATTGGGATTGTGCTTTGAAATAACTGACTTTGCTGATCTTCGACTTGTTGCTTAGTTAAAAGAACCTGCATATCCAATTAACCACTTGAAGCTCCGCAGTGCAAATGTTTTTGGTTCTTTGTTTAAAAAGAACAAACCCACACACCAAGTTTGAACAAGAACAGAACAAGCGGAAGATCAGTTTTTAAGGTTCAACTAAGATCAACGAGTTGGAGCCCCGCAGGGCCAATGTTCTTGGTTCTTTTTTTAAAAGGAACAATCCATTTGGACGAAATAAAGGAACAAGCGGAAGATCCACAGTCAGTTTTTAAGACCCAACCAAGACCAACGAGTTGAAGCCCCGCAGGGCAAATGTTTTTGGTTCTTTTTTTAAAAAGAACAAACCCACATACCAAGTTTGAACATGAACAGAACAAGCGGAAGATCAGTTTTTAAGGTCCAACCAAGATCAACGAGTTGAAGCCCCGCAGGGCCAATGTTTTTGGTTCTTTTTTTAAAAAGAACAAGCCAATTTGGACGAAAGATGCTATGTGCAATTAGGGGGTGTGGTTCTATATGTTATACAGATGCATACAATGGATTAGGCTAGATTCATTGTTTGTTTGGCGTTTTCGTACACGAGGTAGGAGATGCTGACTGCTGGGGCGACTTTGGCGAGGTTAGGGCCCAGGCCCCTAAACAGGCCTCGAGGGCCATCGCGTGCGACTGTTTTTCGCAACACGTCCATAAAGCCTGTGTATGTGTACGGATGTGCTGCAGTGCCCTGTGCCTGTAATCGGGTTCGCAACAGGTTGATAGGATAGACGGCGGATGCACCAACGGATCCGCTCAAGGCGCCCATTGTTAGAACAGCCATGTTGCCCAGCTCGACCTCTGAGGGCTCTACTCCAAGCTTTCGCGCCTGTCCGGCTAGATATGCGCGCTTCATCGCGCTGAAAGTCCCAAGATCCAATGCCGCAAACGGGAAGATGCCGCAAACACCCACGAGGACGCCTCTATAAAAGAGCGAGAGCCCGCCTTCCCTCCACATCTGCTGCATGGTGGTTTTGATCAGCGGCTGGCCCGGTGTGGGACGAGAGCACTGTATCCGGAACTTCAGAGTGTCTATGGGATATATGGTGAACTGCGACAGGACGCCTCCGATTCCTCCTGAGAGGAAGGTCGATGCTCTGGACAGCTCCGAAGGGTCTGCTACGCCCTCAACAGTGCAGAAGAAGCGTTTGGCAGCCTCAAAGGAGCCAAACTTCATGGCCGACTCGGGAAACACCTTGATCACGTTGAGTCCGTTGCCCACAAAGAAGGCCCGGACACCTCCGAGGCTCCAGATGTGTTTCAGTGCCCCGAGAATCGTCGAGTTCGGAGAGGCCGCTTTTGCGGCCGCCTTCCCCGCCTGCTGTTTGAGGGGCTCCCCGCTCTGGGCTATCAGGAAGACCTTCAACCGATCAAAGGGCGCAGTGCACGTACGGGACACGACCCCAGCCAGTCCACCAGCAAGGAAATAACCCACCCCGTTCAACGTCTCAGAGCTCAGAATAACATCGCCCTCTGAGGACAGGTCCATGTCCTCGATAAAGAAAATGTAGGCAGCCTCCAGCGGCGAGCCAATTCTGTTCGGAATGAACAGCAAGTTGTATCGCCAATCCTCCAACGAAATGTAGCCATCCTCGTCCAAATCCAACGTGGAAAAGAACAAGGCCACCTTCTGTTCGTCCACATTCAAGTCCAGCTTGCTGAACCCGTCCTGAATCTCCTGCAAATCCAGCATGCCGTCCTTCTTGAGATCAAGCGTCTCAAACGTCCGCTCCAAAATGCCCTCAGTGTCCATCATGTACTTCTTGAACGACTCAAAGTCGACCCGGCCATCGGACGTCTGGCCAATGGTCACAATCAGCTCGTCCACAATCTCCTCCATGTTGTCGAACGGCTGGTACCGCTGCTCCAGCAATCGCCGCAAGTCGCTGGCGTCCAGATAATCCGCCCCACGCACATCCAGCGAATCAAACAATCGCCGATACCGTCGCTCCTGCTCCTCTACGCTCTCCCGTGTGTCTAGCTTCATATCATCGACAAACCCAATTCCCTTCGGATCTCAGATCTGACTCGCCACGTCAACCAACCGGCAAAAAAAAAAGAAAAGTAAATAGAAAATTTATTTCCAAGAGTGCCAACCAACAAACCTCTTCTTGCTGCTGCCTTCTCCCGTCCAATCCTGTTTGGTGAAAATAATACCTTCCCTCGGCAGCCCGATCTCCGGTACTCCGAATCAACTTCGCTTACGTAATCGATCCCCCCAAGAATTTGGGTTAGGTTTGCAGGGGGCCAGCCCCCTGCACCCCCGTGGCTCTGCGAGGCTTCAAATAATAAACCCTTACCCATAGATTCGAGCGAAGCGAGCCCTGGGGGTCTGGGGGCGTGCCCCCAGAAAAACAACCCCTGGGTTAGGGTTTTGCAGGGGGCCAGCCCCCTGCACCCCAGTGGCTCTGCGAGGCTTCAACGAATAGTAACAATAGAATACCACCATTATCACCGAGCGAAGCGAGCCCCGGGTCTGGGGGTGTGCCCCAGAAGACCACTAGAGAAAACCACTAGAAGGTTAGGGTTTGAGGGGGGCAGACCCTGCACCCCCGTGGCTCTACTAGGGCTCAACTCTCGAGCGAAGCGAGCCCAGGGGGTCTGGGGGCGTGCCCCCCAGAAATAACACTACTGGGTTAGATTTTGCAGGGGTCAGCACCCTGCATCCCGTGGCTCTGCAAGGCTTCAACTATGGAATACCGCCCATAGCTTCGAACGAGGCGAACCCTGGGGGTCTGGGGGTGTGCCCCAGAAAGGATATAATGTTGGTACTAGCGCGCAATGCGCGTGTGCATACATGCACAACAGCATCCGACCTTATCTGTCTAGACTTAGCCATTATGCTGTAGGGACATGGCGTGTAAGTGGCTTTACATGAAGTAGTAACCATTGTAAGTTTTGTACAATTAAATATAGAGACAAGTGTTACTATGGAGCTTTAATGCTCGCCAATTCGACTGTAACTAATCAGTTCTTGGAAGATTCAGCGCATGAATGGGCAAGTTTATCACACCAAAACCTCTGAAAAGTGTTAATATATGGGCTTCGACTTTATTTGGCTGCCAGTGAGTAGCCAGGGCTACAATAATAGTTGTAATTAGTGTGAGCACTGGCAACCGTTAAACGCGCATTTCTGGCCTCACAAGGCAGCTAATGGCCACGGAAACCGACCAAACATGTTCTCCCAGAGGCGTAGACCACACTGACACCCTCCATTCGTCCCTGCAGGTCCTGTGGGGCGAGAAAAAATTGCAATTTTGGCAATTTAAGTTTTTTTTTTCTTCTATAGTAGTAATAGCTGGGAGTTTTGGCCTAGTGGCAGCGGCTTGGTGGGTTCCATGCTATACGAGGGCGGCATCCAGAGTAGATGACCCCTGATGACTTCTTTGTCCCACCCTGCTACTCCCCCACTGGGCTAAGGCTTCCGGCACATTTTTTTATCGCTTTCATACATGCACGCTCCAGGAGGCTCAAAGAACCAATTTTTTGGCACTAGAGAGGTTGGGTGTTCGAATCCAGGGCGCAACACAATAATTTTCACATAATTAGGAAGTGCGCGCTGCTCGCGGGATATTAGTATGCATGCATGCTTCGGCATCGGAGGACCGGCCGATGTTGGGAATGCGATAGCAGGGCGAGGACGACATGTGTTAGAGAGAGGACAGATTAGAGGATAGGATGAGCAGTGTAGACTTTCGACGAATTGACATTGACCGGTTGAATCCGGATAATGCGTTGACGCAGGAGGAGCTTGTTCCGCCACAGGCGCCTGTTAGCGCGCAGGACGTGGCTGCGAAGGGCCAGGAGGCCCGGCAGCTGCTGTCGCGGGGTGATTACGGAGGAGCGTTGAAGGCTGTGTTGGACAACCCTCCGTACGGCGGTGACGAGGAGGCTAAGACGCTGAACTTGAAGAACTTTATCGAAGTCGTGACTGCGGTCAAGTCGTCGGACATCACGCCCATTGTGGAACAACTGAGCCCAGACAATCAAAACGTGCTGATCAAGTATTTATACAAAGGCATGGACTCACCCCTCGGTCAGAGCCACGGAAATGGAGGCGTACTCCTCTCTTGGTTCGAGAAAACTGTCGACATCACCGGCCAGGGTTCAATCATCCGATATATCGCTGACAGACGTCGTGTTTAATGTATTTTATTCTTCATGTTAGACTACTCCCACAGTCTCCAAGTCCCTGAGATCACTACTGGTAACGTAGTTCTGTTTTTTTCTAGAAAAGAACCAACCAAAAGCGTTGGCCCTGCGAGGCTTCAACGAATAGGTAGAGTCTGTTCTTTTCAAGAAAAGAACCAAAAGCGCTAGCTCTGCGAGGCTTCAACGAATCGGTAGAGTCTGTTCTTTTCCAGAAAAGAACCAAAAGCGTTAGCTCTGTGAGGCTTCAACGAATAGGTAGGGTCCGTTCTTTTCTAGAAAAGAACCAAAAGCGTTAGCTCTGCGAGGCTACAACGAATAGGTAGGGCCCGTTTTCTAGAAAAGAACCAAAAGCGTTAGCTCTGCGAGGCTTCAACGAATAGTTAGGGTCTGTTCTTTTCTAGAAAAGAACCAAAAGCGTTAGCTCTGCGAGGCTACAACGAATAGGTAGGGCCCGTTTTCTAGAAAAGAACCAAAAGCGTTAGCTCTGCGAGGCTTCAACGAATAGTTAGGGTCTGTTCTTTTCTAGAAAAGAACCAAAAGCGTTAGCTCTGCGAGGCTTCAACGAATAGTTAGGGTCTGTTCTTTTCTAGAAGAGAACCAAAAGCGTTGGCTCTGTGAGGCTTCAACGAATAGGTGGGGTCTGTTCTTTTCCAAGAACCAAAAGCATAATCCCTGCAAGGCTTCAACCATCAGATGGGATGTGTTCTTTTCCAGCGACTGCTCTGCGAGACATTAACAAATAGGTAGATTTTGTTCTTTCTCAGAAAAGAACCAAGAGAATTGCTCTGCGAAGCTTCGATAAAGAGATTTTGTTCCTCGTGGTGCTAGGTATTTAGGTTATTTTATCCGAACAGGGCCTCGTGAAAAGAAACCACTCACTTATTAGTGAAGCCATTCGAAGCAAACGCTTTTGGTTCTTTTCAGGAAAAGAACAGAACCACTATACTAGTAGTGAAACCTTGCAGACCTAATGCTTTTGGTTCTTTTCTTGAAAAGAACGGAATACTAGTCCCAAAGCCTTGGTACTAAGCCCAAGCCCTTGCCATCCCCAATTCAGATAGTGCCTGGGAAGCATTGCTTCGTGATGACCCCTGGGCCTGCCAGGAGATGGTGGAACCTCGAAATTGAAAGGGCCTTTGTCTTTGCACAACTGGCTGTTAGAAGGGAGAGAGGCAGGCATTAGTCCAGCAGAATTGATGGCGAAATTTTAACTTCTGCGTGCTTTCACAGCCCACATTCTGTCCTATTTAGAGTCACAGCTAGTTCCTGAACTAAACGGAACAAGGAAGGCTGAATCGTAAGTATTTTCCTCTTCGTTATTTTTATCTTTCCATGTATACCCCTAATTAACGACTAATGGGATTAACAAAGGTTAACCTTACCTAAACCCTGCATGGTTTGGATACTAGGAATTCTACTCTTGACAACAAGTTCTGAACCTAGACATCGAATGCTTAATGATTACTATCGTCCATCATCCGTTGAAGTAGACCGCCATTCCACTTTCAAGGTAAAAGAACTTGTAGTCTCATGTGGAAACTGTGCTCCCAGCCCCGACATACTATATTTAGAACACTCCACTGCCCTCGTTCATCACCGGTACAAGATTCACACATTAGCAAATACGAACTCTTGGAATCGGTATTTAATCCCCCAACTGACCGCTATCCACATGCAGCAAACCAGACTATGATCGTTTTACTCGAACAAAATATCAATAAGCCTCGCAGAGCCACGTGGGTGCAGGGGGCTGGCCCCCTGCAATCCTTACTCAGTTGTAGGTTTTCTGGGGGCATGCCCCCAGACCCTCTGGGCTCGCTTCGCTCGAGACTATGGGTAGTGTTCACTTCTTTCTATTCGCGGAAGCCTCGCAGAGCCACGGGGGTGCTGGGGCCGGCCCTCTTCAAAACTAACCCAGTTGTTGTTTCTGGGGGAACGCCCTAGGCCCCCAGGGCTCGCTTCGCTCGAAGCTATGGGTAAGGGTCTATTGGTTGAAGCCTCGCAGAGCCACGGGGGTGCAGGGGGCTGGCCCCCTGCAAACTCTAACTCAGAAGCAGAATACGCCATCTGAAGCTGCTTCAGAGGGTTTGGGGTTTGCCCCCAAAAACATACCTCAAATAATTAAATTATGGCTGTGTTGTATGCATTCACATGTGGAGTTTCTTCCGTGGAGGTGTCTCGTTGTCGCGCTGTTCTTGACGAAGTTGTTTGATGAGGGCTGTTAGTGCGATGTTTTCTTCTTGGAGGCTCTGCATTTCTTTCTGAACCTTGTTGCGTTCTTCTTCACGAATGGAGGCGGTGAGGATATCGATTTTCTTGTCCGCCAGTTGTTGGCTACGGTCTAGGTCGTCGTCCATGTGGTCGAGATAGCGGTTTTGTAGGTTTGCGATTTGGCTCTCCATTTCAACCGACATTTCCTCTCGGACTTGTTCTTCAATTGTCATTGCTCGTTCGGTTGCTTCTGTTGCAATGTCCTCTAACTGCTTGATGCGTTCCAGAAGATATTTGTGTGGGGCATTGGCATATTCGCTGTCGGTAGTGTTACCTGAGAAGGAACGGCCATCTACCTCGGCAAGGGTCGTCGAGGAACCACCACCGTCCTGGCTGGAATCATTGGAAGACAAGGACGAGATCCTCGTGTCCTTTGGCATGGTTAGATCGCGCGCAAGGGCTGAATAACGGAGAATCTGCGAAGACGCCTTGAAGTCGCCGTAAGGGTCCACGGTGACGAGTATTTGGGTCTTTTGGCCGCTGTTGGGGATGAATGCGTTGGCTAAGAGTAACTGGGTGAGTTTACAATTGCGGAAGATGGACAAGTCCTGCTTGTTGTGGGGTTTAGCTTCACGTTCTCGCTGCTTCTGTAAACATTGACCTAGCAACATGAGGGATTGGTTGATCGCACAGCTTTCTACCAGACGACTGCCAGCAGTTTTGGCGGTTTTGTTTCGTTCAGACCCCGCTAGATCGACAATTGTCATGCTGGCAGAGGACACCTCCTCTTTTCTTGACTTTTTCTTGGGCAGTCGTTTAACTTCAATGGTTGTGAAGGCATGCGATCGACTGGAATAATCATTCAACCCGGTAGAATTGGCCTTGCGTATCGCCAGACCCTTTTCGACCACACGGAAGGCTTCAGCTTTCTCTGAAACATAAATCTTCTGTACGTCCGCCAGGTACGACTTCTTCGTTTGAGAGTCCGTCTTTAACAACAGGCCCCGACGTCTGTCTGAATCGTCCAACAGGTTAAATACCCGGTCATTGTAAATCTCCACCATGGAAATATACACAGCATACGAATACTTCTCATCCTCGTCCAAATCAAACTTTTCGTCGCACATCGACCTGTTGGTATATTTCGTCTTGGGCGCATTGGTCTTGGTCCAGTCCAAAAACAACCCTGCCTCTACGGCCGACGACGTTCGATTAGGATTCTTATCACTAGCCGACTCCACCGCCTCAAAGTCTGCAATGTTCTTCCCAACACTCTTAAATATGGTGTCAATTGCTAGCTGTATCATTCCCGGGGTCTGTCTATAGCCCAGTACCGTGTGAGATTTCCCAGACCCGGACGAGCCCATGGTAAAAAACAGCGAGTCCCTCTGGTTGATCAAAACATTCTCAACCAACGGTAGCACCGCACCTTTATAAACATCCACCTGGCTGCAGCTCTCCTTGAACACTCCACTAAAGCTAAACTTCTCCTCCTTCTTCATTATGCTCCCCTTGGGCGGGTCCACCTCAACCTCGTTCGTCCCATGTAGGATCCGCAGATACGACTCCTTCTCCGTAGAAACCGGCTTCGGCTTCACCCTCAAGTACACCGGCAAAATTGTCTTCTCGCTCATTACTAGTACTTGTCTACCATCATCACTCCGTCCTCGAGTTGTTTGTTTACTTTCTAATCTCCTGCGGCTCATGCGGCTCAGCATCAAAAATCTATCTCAGCCGCACGTCCTTGGGGGCATGCCCCCCAAACCCCCAGGGTCGGCTTCGCCGAGGTATGGGTATAACAAAAAAAAAAAAAAAAAAAAAAAAAAAGAACGATTGATGCAGATTTGGATCTATAGCAAGCTGTCTTTGGGGGGCACGCCCCCAAACCCCCAGGGTCGGCTTCGCCGAGGTAATGGGTATAGGTTCTGACTTCTGCGAAGCAGAACTACGCTTTTTGCTTCTTTTTCGGAAATAGAAGAAAGGCAATGAAGCTTAAGGCTTTACCAAAGGCTTTGTAAACCAATGAACCGACGTAGGTGCTTCTTGTAGGAGGATTAGGCATTAAGAGTTGTACGGGTTACCCTGATAAGTCGGAATGTCGGGGGCCGGACTACCGATGCCGGTTGGGAGTTTGAAGGGTGTGGCGATTGACCAACCCCAGGGAAGATATTTGAGGGGTTAAAAATGATACAGAGGCTTGCTCGGATTGGGGGAGGTAGAATTGCCTGTAGAAGGCCGCTTTATTATGGATCATGTGTCAATAGACGCTTCTTATCAAGTGGAAAACCAGATGATGAAGAGATTAAGATTGAGATGAAAATTGAGCCGTTGCCCCGGCCTAATGAAGATACCGAGACGAAGCGGGCTCGACTGCTTTATCAAAGTAGGAAGCGGGGTATTTTGGAGACAGACTTGTTGTTGGGTCGTTTTGCAAAAAAGTATTTGGCATCAATGAGTCGGGAGGAAATGGACGAATACGATGAATTGCTTGATCAGCCTGATTGGGATATCTACTATTGGGCTACCCGCAATTATGACGTGACTCCATGCCCTGAGAAGTGGGAGAAGAGTGAGATTATGGCAAAGCTGCGTGATTTGGCCGAGAATAAGGAAAAGGTTGTCATGAGAATGCCAGATTTGTAGAAAATTACTTCGATCATTTGTATATAAGGAATCATATTTTATTGTTAAGTTATGTTTCCTTTTTTTCCCAAGAAGAAGCAGAAGAAAGGAATTAATTGAATTGGACAATGTGTCTTCCCGGTGGGAATAACTGGCGTATCTGAACCGACTGAAGGCGCTCTCTGAGGCAAATCCATAACTAATTAGAGCGCGAATTTATAGGTGAGTTTCGAAAGTCCAATCCTGAGATTGGATGGCCAATTAAGTGTCATCTATTGGGGGATGATCTCTGCCGCATTAAAGAAGGTTATTCCTTTGTAAAGCAATATCATATCCAGCAGCTGGATTCAAATAAGAAGATAATTACATCCTATAGCCTTTAGTATAGAGACATCAAAAAAAAAGAACTTTGCGTGAAGCAGAACAACTCTTTTTTTCTTCTCTGGGCATCGGATTATCGTTAGACGAATTGGGTCCTTATATGTTACTATACGACTTTTTTTTAGCGTATCAACCGTAAGACCAATGCCACAACTCGAGCCCGTGCCTTCAGCATTCTTGCAGGGGGTTTCAACGAATAGGAAGATCATAGCAGTACCTACAGCCTCGTGCGAAGCGAGCCCAGGGGCCTGGGGGCGTACCCCCAGAAAACAGTCGGGATTAGCTATGTAGCTAGGATTTCAGGGAGGGGGGTGGGCAGCCAGAAAACAGTTGTGGGATTTAGGGGAGTGTGGGTTTACGAGAGGAATCAAGGGTATATTACCTCCCCAAATTACTTGCAAACTAGGCAGAAGTTAGATTAAGCGTCGATCGCAAGTTTAGGGGGTTCACATAGGATTAAATGGGTTAATGACGGTCAATAAGTTAAAGTTCATTCCAAGAATGCCTCCGCACGGTAATTTAACTGGCAGCTAATTCATAAGCTCTAACCTTATCACACATTAGGTAGAGCGGAAGGCTGTGAATACAGAATCCTGCATGGATGTACTGAAGGGAATGCAGCCATCATTCAACTGCTCGTCTTTAAGATGCCTTGGCATTTGAAACATATGATAACGCCTATCAGCAAGACTGTGGACAGAAAAGGCTTACACAGAACTTTACTAAGCGGTCCCTGGGGTTTGGGAGGTGATGTCAGTTTGTTCAAATTAGCCTTCAGAGGATGTAGCAAGGGTTTGGTGAGGCTTACTTAACCTTGCTACAACGCAACGAATATAAGTAGGACAAGAGAAGTAACAATGATATCGCAAAGGAGGGATGTTTCACATTATTTGGGTTTTGGCTTTGGTCTGGAGTCGAGTTGTCCTTGGAGCTCCGGTATATTTGGAGAAGGGTTGGAACCCAGTACTTGATCAAAGTTCACCAAAGAAATATGGAGTCCCACTGGAGAAAAGGCAGGATTTGTCGTCAGAAGAAAGTAAATTTGTGGATACGATGAACGCCTCTTTTAAGAGTGCCGAGACTATGTTTGACACGTACACAGGGGTACTCAAGGCGGTTGATCCTGACCAGCATGATCCGCAGATCAACACCATTGCATCAAACACGGATAGAATGTTGAGCATGGCTGTGACCTATTGTCAAACTGTAGAGGCACGTTTTGGTAAAGGGAAATGGGAGCCAGTAATGAAGAACGCATTGACCCCGTTTATTTCTCAGGCCTCACCTGTAGTGCAGGGCCTTGCCGACAAAGGAAAGAAAATCAGCCAAGCTACGGCCTCACAACTTTCCGGTGACACAGACAAGGTGGTAAAATGCGCCGAAAAAGCCGGTGCTGATGCCTCTGCTCTAAAAATTTCGCTCGACAATTTTAATAAACGTTCAAAATAGAAAAGAAAAGATAAGTAAGCAATACATGCATGGCCGTCGGTCAGTTGCACGCAAGTTTTTTTTTTTTTTTTTTTTTTTTTTTTTTTTTTTTTTTTTTTTTTTTTTTTTTTTTTTTTTTTTTTTTTTTTTTTTTTTTTTTTTTTTTTTTTTTTTTTTTTTTTAATTTTGTGGATCGATATATATATAGAATTCCGATCTTTTTTTAATTGGTTCGATTACTATTGTCGATAGAGTACTAGCTACCTAGCTATATATATATGCATGCGCAAGCCGTACGTACGCGTGACCGGTGCACGCGTGCATGCATATGTGTATACGTACGTACATGTTATAGACATATGCATAGGACAGTTAATATATAGCTAGATCTATATATATATATATATTAATTGGCGGCCGGGCGAAAAACTATATAGCTTGAGTGCATATATGCATATGTGTTGAGTGTGCTAGGCCCATGCATATAAGGATAGCGTGCATGTATGAAAGGGATTTTACGACAAAAAAAGATGCAGTACCATCCGTTCGCGCGTCGTCTCCGACCGCGCTACTGAATATGGCCCTTACAGGCTTAACTGTGTCCGATCGAACGAGAGAAAGTGTTGCCCTGTAGGTATGACCGCATCTAAAAATGTCAGGCGCAAGACCCTGGAGAGTGAGAGCCTGAACTATACCAGTTCACATTTTTCCGGGGTCGGTCCCCCCACTAGGGTTCTCCAAGGCCGCAGCGCGCCACGGCTACACAGGGCAAGATCGCCATATGGCCAGGCGGTCCACACTGTGGCCATACCGACACTCGTCACGTGGATACAATGTCTCGAAACATTGGACACCTGGCGTAGTTATCAGCACTAGTTCATTGGACACTGGTACAACAGACCTAGCCAGACGAAAGTTGCAAGGTGGGTAACGAAGGATGAAAGCATGGATAAGTAGTACATAAGACTAATAAATGAAGCTGAATGAAAAAAAAAAAAAA